>JACCIX010001166.1:122500-157129 GCA_025506515.1 Flaveria trinervia | reverse complement strand
TGTTTGATGTTTTCTCTGGTGTAACAAAATTTACTTTTTGGTTAACTGGTTTTTTGACTTGAAGCATGTGAAAAAGTAACATTTGAAGTCCTTTTAGGTTCTGATTTGACTCTATTGACCCTGACTTTAAATTAATTTTCTCAAATTCATTTTCCAGGTTAACACAAGGCAATTTACCCTTTGCCTTTGAAGTGGCCTCCTTTTGTTTCTGACCAGATTCAGTAGATGAACATGAGATGGTCTGGATCAGTAACAAGAGGAGTGTCACCACATGATTCTTGATGGGGTTATTATTTACTGGTCTAGACTTAGTGTTCATCAAGGTCTCAGGTGGTGGTGGAACCACTTTGTAGCCTAATCCCTCCCCGTTATTCCTTTCTCTCACTAAGTGTTGAACTATTGTCAAGAACTAGTCCAACTATGCAGTTTCTGTTTTAATGAATTAACTTCGACTTCTAGAACTGCCTTTTGTTTCTTAGTGTCTTCTAGGGAGTTTAGATAGTACCTAATGTCATTTGCTTGGTTAAAAGCCACTACTTCGGTTTCCCTAAGTTGTTTAGTCAATAGGTCTATCTTTTCTTTATAACTATGCTCATTTTGTTTTAGTACTCTATTAGCCTCAGTGCACAGACGTAAATCTTTTACTATGTTATCATTATGATCTAATAACCTAGTAAATTTTTCATCTATGCTATTTCTAAAAGTGTCACAATCAGACAAGCATGGTTATTAAAAATTTGGTCAGTGGTACTTACCTGAGTTGGGTCAGAAGAGTTAGCCATCAGTGCAGCATTAGATGATTCTGGTTCTGGTGATTCTGGCTTTTCTGTCTCTGATGTGGAAACTTCCTCATTTGGCTTGTAACTGACCTCGGCTGTAGTTGTTTCTTCACTATGTGACATTGCATCTCAACTGCTATATCACCTTCACTCGCAGAATCATCGTCAATATCCTCAACACTGGCAATGTTAGATTCTCCTGGTGAGACAAACCTAAACTCCAATCCTGTCCTTCATCATCATGAGCAGTTAAGGCTTTTGGATCCTTGTTTGATGAAGTAGAACTAGAGGCTTGCTTGTCTTGGCGAGTAAAGGATGAGAACGGGTTCCCATTCCCCGTCTTCTTTGGCTTGACACATTCTCTTTTGAAGTGCCCCTTCTCACCACAGTTAAAGCAGGTCACTTTACTCTTGTCGAAGCCAAAAGGGGTGTCCTTAGTAGCTACAAGTTCTGTCCAGTCTTTTTCACAAACTTCTTCGCCCTCCGGACAGCACTTGCTAAGGCCCACATTATATCCATTCTTTCAAGCTCCATCTCATCCACCTGCTCGTAGTCCTCATCTGCCAGATGGCAGTTTCCAATCTTCCCAACAACAAGTCCATCATATGAATGAACCACTGCTGCTAAGAGATCCATATGCTCTCGTGCTACTTCACGGTCACATTACCGAGGTTCTCGATCTTTAGTTTGGTAGCGTTTGCTTCTGATCCAATATGATGGGTACATGATGACCCAGACGTGTCTGATCCAGAAGAGAAGCATGTGAAGGACCTGACGAGCTAGACACAAAAGTAGTCTGGAGGGGTGCTCCAGATGTCTTAGCTTGAGGCGTGGCGTTGTATAAAGCTGGATTTTGTGTGTACGAAGACTTCTGAGCTCTATACTTCATCCTTAGTGCTTCTTCTCGCAACTTAAGAATGAAGTCATTATATCCAGCTTTACAAGGATTCCATTCTGTCTCAGGTTAGACACGATGTAGCCCACTTATCAGGCAACCCGTGTGCGAAGTTGCTTACTTTTCTCTTCCATGGTAGTAGCCACTCCATGTGTATGCAATTCTCATCAAGTGGTAGAATCTGTCTATGACTCCGTCCAAACTTTCATTACCAATTGATGAGAAGTTATCGAATTCCTTCTTTAAGTCCTTTGCCTTGATTTCCTTCAATGATGCATTACCATCATATCTCTTCTCTAGCGCATCCCACAGTTTCTTGGACTGCTTGTTCTCTGAATACGGTGGAATATGTCTTTGGGGATAGACTGAGTGATCAATGCATAAACTCTTTTCTCTGCATTGTACTTTACTTTCTATGCGTCTGTCATCCCGCTTAATGTTATTTAACTCCATCAGCTCCCACTGGTGTACTATAACCTATCTCAATGGCTTCCCATAGATTAGGATCTACTCCATTAAGGTAGATCTCAAAACGTTGTTTCCAGTGGGGAACTCATCTAAAGTCAAAAGCTTTGGGGTCGTTTATGTGATTCCCCACCTCACTCTCAAGCAACAGCAGATTTCGTATCCTTGAGTCCTTCCCAGCAGTAAGGCTGACATCTGATCTTCCATGACGAATAAACTTATAATCTAATCAACAAACTTTCACTGATGCGACTGAAGGATGCGAATGAGCTAATCGTGCGTATAAGCTCTGCGATTGGTTCAATTGTGCGAATGAACTGGGCGATTGGTTCAGTCGTGCGAATGAATCTGGTGCGTATGAGCTATGCGAACGAACGGTTCAGTCGGCCGAATGAGGGTGCGACTAGGTCCAATAGTGCGTATGAGCAATGCGAATGGAGTCCAGTCGTACGAATGAGTCACTCGTGCGACTGAAGCTGCTGTTTTGCGAAAATTTCTGGGTTTGACGGGTTTCAGCCGTAAAAATTCAAAATTTCACAAGTTCTAATCGCCTAAGTCCGTAGAAACCAAACGTCGATGAGCAGGGAACTTCCAAGATCACTTTTGATGCCAAAGATTGCGTTTTTAGTGTAAAAACACAAACTTTTATGCAATCTTGATTGAATCAACACGTAATCAAGAGCCAATAGCTCTGATACCACTTGTTAGGACCTAGTATTTGACGAAATACCTAGAGATCACGTGTAAACCAGATCAAATAGTGCGGAATCCTATTTGATTGGCGATCGAATCAGTGAGAACACACGAAAATCAATCAAGGATTGAAATTACCGTTAGAAATCGATAGGAATCGATCTAATGTGTTCTATGAACTTGGAGAACGATTTAGAAGGTTTCTGGACGGCTAGGGTTCGTCTGGAATCGTACTTGATCGAGTGTCCCTGTTTTTCACAAATTGAGTTGTATTTATAGGTTGGCACTATTCAATCGTGCGACTGAACCATTAGTTTGGTTCAGTCGTGCGATTGAACCATGCGGTTGGTTCATTCGTGCGATTGGAGAATGAAGTGAGGAATCACAACAAGCCCCTAAAGCTAATCACGTTAAAGAATATCCAAATTCGAAGCAACGTTTCGAGATCTACTTAAATGGAATAGATCCCAATCTATGGGAGTCTTTAGAATGGGGTACAACATGCCTCTAGGAGCTGATGGTGTCAAACTCACACTTGGTGGCATGACTGATGTACAAAATGTCAAATACAATGCCGAAAAGAAAGTTTATGCTTTGCTTACATAGTCAACTCCAATGTCAGGATCAGTGATCACAAGTTTGATGTATTAGAGCGTAACACAGCGGAATAAGAACAAGAATTAGACAAATTGTAGCAAGAATTTGATACTCGTATGCATTAAGAACAAATACGGTTATAACGAGAGAATATGTTTCTGTAACAAGGAATGTTTCTATAATATCGAATATTTTTGATCAAATCATTCTGCCTATTACAATAGGTTGACAATCCTTATATGGAAACAGTGCCAGAAACAGAAGCTGATGGCTTGGGAGTTTTGAGTGGCTGAGTGTGTGGGAGACCTTCAGGTGAAGGTGCCATTTATGGGTTTATGTTGGTGGCAGATGGACTTGCTTCTTGAGAGAATTGGTCAAGTAGTCTTTGTAGTCTACTGACTTCTTCCTCAAGAATTGTGTTCTAGGCCAGAATATCATAAAAGAAGCCCAGGTCATCATCAGCAGATGCTGAATCACCTGACCTCCTGCTTGTAGCAGGATGTACATGCACTGGGTGTAGAGCAGTTTTAGCATGTGCCCCTGTTTCTTGGAACTGGGGACTTCCAGCCTCAGGACTATGTCCTTCATCAGCTGTTGCCTCTAGTGAGGTCTTAGCTATGTTACCAGCCTCATTCTGATCATGTGCTGATTCAGAAGAGGTGGCAGCCTCACTAGATGTTCTAATCTCCATATCCACACCAGGAGATAGAATGTGTAAACCCCGGTGCTGTGGGTTGTTAGAAGCATGGTGATCCTCGTCCTCAATAGTTGTGGTTCTCCCCTTTGTTGGTGGTTGTTGGGGAGGAGGAGAGGCATGCAACTGAGTCAGCACGTTTGCAATGATAATGGTTGGACTTTGTGGGGCGGTTGCATGGGGAGATGGGGTAAAAGCAGTGTGCACCTGGGGAGAATGGTGCTCTTTAATGGCAATCTCCTCAAATGAGGAAGATCCCAGATTTGTGGGTACCCCTTCTGTGGTTGCTGCAGGCTCCTTTTGAGAGGAATCCTGAGCGGCTGTGGCTGGTGAAGTCCCTGTATCCACTTGGGGGTTATAACCAGTGGATATAGCCTGCGTTTGTGTTACAGGGGCATCCTCAGGGGACTCATTTCCCTGAGTAGCTTTTTTGTCTTCTTTTTAGTGGGTTTGGTGGGGACTTTGGATTTGGAGGTGGTGGCTGTGGGTTCCAGTTGCGTGGGTTTGCGCAGCTTGGCAGCCATTTTGAGTGATTGGTCAGAGTTGTGCCAGGAGTATACTTCAGGCAATACAGCCGTAGCAAGGACTCCCAGGCCAACAAGTCCCTCAGCTTGAAGCTGGTTTTCAATTATGGCCATTATGAACCGAGGATATAATATCCAATGGTTAGCAAGTTGTTTTTTGGCCATATCCTTAAGCTCTAAAAATAGTATTTCAGAAAAATTTAAAGGTTGTTGCTTAAGGATGGATTACATTACCTGTTGCCACCTTGTGGACATTTTATCCCATGATGAAGTCTTGGAGGCAAGGCATACATTTACCATATGAAATATGAGACGTTCGGCATCCGGGAAATGTTTCTTCAGTATGGTAGATGCACTCAGGTTACCCTGGTATCCATGGTGGGCAAATGATTGATCTGTTGTGCCCTTTGGATAACTAGTTGGGAAAGTGGCATCATCCAGATTAAGGGTTTGGCGAAGAGTGTCTGGAGTAATGACCACTTTTTGGCCATGGACAAACGATTGAAGAGACTATGTGTCATTCTCCTCAGAGACCAGAGTGACGTTTGTCCAGAATTGGTTAAGGGATTCGGCATATATGGTGGGATTTACCAGAAAAGCCGTTTTGTAGGGTGACTGAACCATTAATCAATGGCGTTGTGAAACTTGGTCCAGTATGGCGATTTGGTGAGATGTGCGACACAGTTGTGTCGTGGTTTTAGGTGCATGGTCGCCATTGATGAAGAGAGGGTAGAGAGTTTTTGAACGTTAGGTTGGAGAAGAGAAGATAAAAACTCCGAAGGTGGGATAAGGTATTTAAAGGGTAGGGTTAGAAAACGACTGAAGGTTTTGGTGTTAGTCATCAGTTGTTGAAACTACTGATGACGTGGTATTAACTTTTAGAGGTTGGAATGACTGACCGTATTGGTGTGATCAGCATTGTTATAAAACAACTGAAGACGTGGTTTTAACCGTCAGACGTTGAAACAGCTGAAGTCTCTGATTTAGTCATCAGTAGTTATAAAACTACTGAAGACAGTTTTGACTTCAGGTGATGAAACAACTGAAGACTTGGTATTAGTCATCAGTAGTTGTAAACTACTCAAGACAGTGGTTTTGTCAGCAGTTGTTGTAAACAGCTGAAGACTTGGTGTTAGTCTTCAGTAGTTGTAAACTACTGAAGACATAGTTTTGGCTTCAGTTGTTTTAATGAAACAGCAGTTGTAGAAACAACTAAAGAGTAATTACTCATCAGTTGTTTTCGTCAATTCATAGCTTTTCAGCTGTTTCACACTGTCCTCAACACTTAATCATCAGACTTTTCATCTGCTTTTCAGGTGTTTCATAGGACATCAGTACTTATCTGCATTTCTGACATCAGTAGTTGTAGCTGCATCAACTGTTGTGACTACATCAGCTGTTGTAGCTACATCAGCTGTTTTAACAGATAAAGTACTTCAGTACTGGTGAGGTATGTAGCCTTCAGTAGTTATAAAAACTACTGAGGGTAAAAGAAACTCATTAGTACTTATATGTGACAATAATGAACTAATGATCATCGGTACTTGTGAGCTGAGATCATCAGTAGTTGTCACTTATTCTAGCTGCAGCATACCAAGCCTTAACACCAGGTTGTGGAAAGTTGAACTATCCAAAGGCTTAGTAAAAATGTCTGCAAGCACATCAGCACTAGGAACAAATTTTGGATCAATCAGACCTTTTTCAAAACAATCTCTAATAAAATGGTGTCTGATTTCAATATGTTTAGTCCTAGAGTGCTGGACAGGATTATTGACAATACAAAGAGCTGAAGAGCTATCCATTTACATTGGGGTCTTAGTCTCTATTATGCCATAATCCAATAATTGGTTTTGAAGCCAGAGTACCTGAAATGTACAGCTTGTAGCGGCAATGTACTCTGCTTCAGCAGTTGATGTAGCAATTGAGGTCTGTTTCTTGCTCTGCCAAGAAATCAAGCAGTTGCCTAGGAATTGACATCCACCAGAAGTTGATTTCCTGGTCAACTTACACCCTGCATAGTCACTGTCAGAAAAAGCAACTAATTTACCAGAATGTCTAGTAGAATACCATAAACCTAGAAATGGAGTGCCTTGCAGATATCTAAAGATCCTCTTGATTGCAATCAAATGAGACTCCTTAGGTGTAGCCTGAAATCTAGCACAAACACATGTAGCAAACATAATATCTGGTCTAGAAGCTGTTAAATACATCAAGGACCCAATCATACATCTGTAAAGTGTTTCATCAACCACTTTACCTTTCTGATCTGTATCCAGTTGTGTGGTGCTGCACATGGGGGTAGAACAGGGCTTACAGTTTTGTAAATCAAATTTTTCCAAAAGATCTTTTGTGTATTTGGACTGATGAATGAAAATTCCATCAGCCTTTTGTTTGATTTGCAAACCCAGAAAGAACTGTAATTCTCCCATGGCACTCATTTCAAACTTCTGTTGCATCAACTTTGTAAAGGCGTCACACAACTGTGGATCAGAGGATGCAAAAATAATATCATCTACATAAATTTGAACAAGTAGATTATGCTGCCCAGCTTTCTTAATGAATACAGTCTTATCTATGGAGCCTCTAGTGAAATTATTTTCGAGAAGAAAGTTTGATAATGTCTCATACCAGGCTCTAGGAGCTTGTTTCAACCCATAAAGAGCCTTATCAAGCTTATACACCCAATTAGGATGTTTATTGTCCTCAAAGCCTGGTGGTTGACATACATAAACCTCTTCTTTAATTTTCCCATACAAAAATGCACTTTTGACATCCATTTGAAAAACTTTAAGGTTTTGATAAGCAGCATAAGCTAAAAACAATCGAATTGCTTCCAGTCTGGCTACAGGGGCAAAGGTTTCATCATAATCAATACCTTCTTCTTGTGCAAACCCCTGAACAACCAGTCTGGCCTTGTTCTTAACAATAAGCCCATTTTCATCAGTTTTGTTCCTAAACACCCATTAGTGCCTATTGCACACTTACCTGGAGGTAGAGGAACTAGTTCCCACACTTGTTGTTTCTTGAACTGAAGAAACTCAAGCTACATGGCATCAACCCATCCATTGTCCTTTAAAGCAATGTGATAATTCTTTGGCTCTTGCTGACTGATGAAAAGAGCATAGAAGCAGAAATTTGACAATTGACTTCTGTTGATACGCCAGCAGTGATAATTCAATCTCTATAACCGTTTCTTGTAAAAAAATACTAATTCAATCAAACTTGGATCTTGAATAGCAGTTTCAATGATCAATTATTAGATCGATCAATGATTAACCTACTCTGATACCATTTGTCAGGATCAGTGATCACAAGTTTGATGTATTAGAGCGTAACGCAGCGGAATAAGACCAAGAATTAGACAAATTGTAGCAAGAATTTGATACTCGTATGCATTAAGAACAAATACGGTTATAACAAGAGAATATGTTTCCGTAACAAGGAATGTTTCTACAATATCGAATATTTCTGATCAAATCATTCTGCCTATTACAATAGGTTGGCACTCCTCATATAGAGTGCAATCGTTGCTGTTATCACGGGAAAGTGACAACTGGCAGATCTATTACAAAAATAACTAACTCTTAACAAACTACTGAAATGTTCACAACTACTGAGAACATATCAGAGTGTTAAGTACAAAATATGAAACTACTGATAAGAAACTACTGAAACTACAACGACTGAAGAACAAGCTCTTTAGTCTTTTTACAAAACTACTGAAAAACATAAAACTACTGATGAGCACAACAACTGAAGGAGTATTCTTTAGCTGTTGTGTCAAACTACTGAACAGATAAAACATAAAACTACTGAAAGGTAAACCGTCATAACTACTGAAGAAGACCTCTTCAGCTGTTGTGACAACGTCTGATACTTTGGTCTTCAACACTTGTGTCTTCAGACTTGTCTTCAGCACTTGTGTCTTCAGCACTTGTCTTCAGACTTTGTCTTCAGCACTTGTCTTCAGACTTTGTCTTCAGCACTTGTCTTCAAACTTTGTCTTCAGCATTTGTCTTCAGACTTGTCTTCAGCACTTGTCTTCAGACTTTGTCTTCAGCACTGTCTTCAGACTTTGTCTTCAGCACTTGTCTTCAGACTTTGTCTTCAGCACTTGTGTTCAGACTTTGTAATCAGCTGTTGTCTTCAGCTGTTGTGGTCTTCAGTAGTTGTTGTGACGTCTGTGGGACTTGAAGGTTTTTCTGATCCATCTCATTGGTTCTTTTGGTCCAACATCATTGAAGGCCATAAAGGTTAAGTCTTTAAAGAAGGAGTTTGACAACTTCTCCTCAATGGGAAGAGAAAGCCTTGATGATGTTATCGATAGGTTCTACCACTTGATGAGTGAGATGAACACTCATGGAGTATCGACGTCAATTGAGGACAAAGTGTCCAACTTTGCTGACGGGCTGCCGGAGAAATGGGTGTCATTTGTCTCCAATCTCAGACAGAATGGTTTGCTAACGAAGTTAGATATCAATGACTTCATTCTGAAGCTGCGAGAGGAAGAACTAAGAATGAAGTATAGAGCTCAAAAGGCTTCTTATGATCAGAATCCTGCATTGTACAATGCGACTCCTCAAGCCAAAACATCTAGAGCACCTCTTCATAGAGGTTTTGTATCAAGCTCGTCTGGTCCTTCACCAGCCTCTACTTTAGGGTCAGTAACGTCAGGGTCGTCTGGTACCCAATACATTGCATCTGAAGCAAATGCGGCAAAGCTGAAGACTGAAAACTTCGGCAATGTGATAGTTGAGGTAGCTAAGGATTACATGGATCTCTTAGCTGCGGTAGTCCACTCCTATGATGGACTAATTGCTGGTAAAATTGGGAACTGTAATCTGGCTGATGAAGATTACAAGCAAGTGGACGAGACAGAGCTGGAGTGGATGGACATAATGTGGGCCTCAGCAAGTGCTGTCCGGAGAGCTAAGAAGTTTGTCAAAAAGACCGAACAAAATTTGATTGCTACTAATGACACTACCTTCGGCTTTGATAAAACCAAGGTAACTTGCTTCAACTACGGTGAGAAAGGGCACTTCAAAAGGGAGTGCATGAAGCCAAAGAAGACCGCCAATGCGAAACCTTTCTCCTCCTTCAATCGTCAGGATAAACCTACTAGCAGTCCTACTTCATCAAGCAAGGATCCCAAAGCCTTGACTGCTCATGATTATGAAGGACAGGACTGGAGCTTTCAGTTTGTCTCACGGGAGAATCCAATATTGCTAGTGTGGAGGATATTGATGATGACTCTGCTAGTGAAGGAGATATTGCAGTCGAACTTGCGATGTCAACATCAGAAGAAACTGCACTAGTGGTCATCTATCTTCCTGAAGAAGGGAAAACTACGACAACATCAGAATCACCAGCTCAAGAAACACCAGATTCTGCATTGATGGCTAATTCAGCAGAATCTTCTCAGGTAAGTACTACTGACCAACTTTTCAATAATCATGCTTGTTTTGATTGTAATAAATTTAGGGAAAGCATTGATTTAAAATTTTCTAGGTTATTAGATCACAATGATAACTTAGTAAGGACTTGGAACTATGCAATGAGGCTAACAAAGTGTTAAAACAAAATAAGCATAGTTACAAAAAAAAGATAGACCTTTTGAACAAACAGCTTCGGGAAACAGAAGTTGTAGCCTTTAACCAAGCTAATGACATTAGGTACTATCTAAAATCCCTTGAGGACACTAATAAACAAAAGGCAGTTTTAGAAGTAGAAGTTAATTTCCTAAAATAGAAACTGCATAATTGGACTAGTTCTTCACACATAGTCCAAAACTTAGTGAAAGAGAGAAACAACGGGAAGGGATTGGGTTATAAAGTGGTTCCACCACCACATGAGATCTTGATGAACGCAAAATGTAAACCGGTTAATGATAATCCAGTCAAAGATCATGTGGTGTCTACTCCTCTTCTAAGGGATCCAGATTCCACATGTTCATCAAATGAATCTGCTACTAAACAAAATGAGGCCACTAGTAAGGTAAAAGGTAAAATGCCTTGTGTTAATTTGGACAAAGATTTTGAAAGGGTTAGTATAAAGTCTGGTTCAAAACTATCAAATCTGAACCTAAAAGGACCAGTCATGTTAACCAATCACGTGCATCATGTCAAAGTCCTGATAATAGAAAAGAAAAAGATGTTAAAATTGTTAAAGCAATTAACTTTGTTAAACCAGACAAAACATCTAAACAATCAGAGTCAAAACCCAAACAGAGTAAGGTCAACCGGGTGTCACATACATATCCACAAAAATAGATAAATTGTAAAGTTGAAAGCAGAGTTTGCTACAGTTGTTGAGAGTATGGACACATTGTATCTCATTGTCCTTACTGTCAGACACCGAGGAGGAAGGTTGAACTTCCTGAACAAAAACCTAGCTCTTTTAATAGGAACTCAGTGATGCCACCTAAAAGAGATAGTAAACCTAAAGTTCAACACATTAGCCAGTCGTTTGTTTATAAGAAATAGGCCTTACACAAAGCTGGCATATGGAAGGAGAAATCAACCTCATTGTCTGATAATGAGAACAAGAAGACATCTGAGCTTTCCTCACCCTCGAACGGTCAATGGGTTACATTTATGATGTGTGATTCCTCTTGGAAACCCTAGCCAGTGAAGGCTTGGGTCCCTAACCTGAACTAACGTTTTCAAAATGAATGAGCAGGGTGTTTGATATAGTGCTGAAACTAACACGTGGATTATAGACAGCGGAGCGTCCAGTCACATGACAAGGAACAGGATCTCTTATCAAATGTCAAATAGATAAAAGGAGGTCACATTTTTGTTTGCAGGAAACAAAGGTGGGTACATCACAACTCAAGGGGAAGTAGGAAATCAGAAAATAAAGTTTGACAAGGTAAACTACATTCAACAACTTCAAAATAACTTTCTTTCTGTTTCTCAAATTTGTGATAAAGACTTTAAGTGGTATTTGATAACAAGAAGTGTTATGTCCTCAAAAAAGGACTATGTCATCCCGAATGATCAAGTATTAATGTCTGCCTCAAGATATAAGGATCTTTACGTCTTGGATCTATCAAAGGCCTCCACAACGGATCAAGAAGTTCAGTGCTTCTTGTCAAAAGCTACTAAGAAGGAATCCATCTCCTAGCATAGGAGAATGGGACACATTAATCCACGGAAGATGACTCACTTGATCCAAAATGATCTAGTGAGAGGAGTTAACGTCAAAAACTTCCAACTTCCAGATTTCTGTATTGCATGCAAGAAGGGAAAACAGACGAAGAAGTCTCATAAGGAAAAGAAAGTTCATTCTATTGAACTTCCTCTTGAACTTCTTCACATGGATCTGTTTGGTCCAGTGAGTACAAGAACCATCGCAGGCTACTTGTACTGCTATGTAGTTATTGATGACTACTCGAGATTCACTTGGGTGATGTTTCTAAATTCCAAATCAGAGACAATTGAGTCATTCAAGGAATTAGTAACTACTCTAGAGTCCCTATACAAGTTGAAGGTACGTCAAGTGCGCTTAGACAACAGAACCGAATTCACGAATCAATGGATGGAGGCTTACTTCAAGAAAAAGGGAATTGTACATCAGTTCACTTTCGCCTACACTACTCAGATGAACAGCATTGCTGAAAGGAAGAATCCCAACTTGATAGAGACAGCACGGACGATGCTCGCAGACTCCAAACTACCTATCAAATTCTAGAATGAAGTAGTTGCAAATGCATGTTATACACTAAATAGAGTTTTGCTAGTTGAACGCCATTGAAAGACATGCTACGAGTTACTACAACGACGTAAACCTAATCTAGAGTATCTTGAGACGTTTGGCGCTTCGTGCACCCTACTGAAGAAGACTCAGGAGGGAAAATTCAGCGAGAAGGCTAATGAAGGTATCTTTCTAGGATACAACATACCAAACAAGAGGGTCTATAGCAACTCAACGGGTCAGGTAGAAGTGTGGTGTAATGTTGATGTTCAGAGATACACCACACCACCTGCTGGAAAAGGACCCACTTTTTTTTACTATTATTGATTCTTCAAGTCCTTCAACATACCACTCTCCACTTTTATGATGAGTTAGCAACTAAGATGATGTATGATGTTCTAAACACACCATCTCAGGAATCTACATCATGAGGACTACAAGGCGATCCATCTAACAACTCAGGGGGAGCACTTGAAGATAGTGACTCTTATTCTGATGAAGAAGATGTGGAGACTGATCAGAACAACCAGGAGTAATAGGTTCCTCCTTCAGAAAGTCCATAAGCATCTGACATTAATACCTCTGAATCTTTGGAACCTCAGATTCCTATTGCCTCGGATACTGAACCAAATGTTCATAATCTTCATTCTGAAGTAGTTGCTCCAACCACTCCTGGATCACGACTAAATGTGTATCATCCTTTGGATATTGTCATTGGAGATGTGAGATCAGGAGTTCAGACTAGAAATCAGTTGTATTCAGCTGATTATGCCTCAGTGATGGAAAAGGGCTATCTTAATGATGGTGCATATCGTTGCTTTGTGTCTCAGTTCGAGCCAAAGTATGTTAGTGAAGCCTTGAGTGATGAGGCATGGGTCAGTGCAATGCAAGAAGAACTTCTTAAGTTCATGAAGTTAGGTGTATGGACTCTGGTGGATAGACCTAAAGGTGCTAAGATCATTGGCACAAAATGGGTCTTGAATGCAAGAAAGATGATCAAGGAGTGATTATCAGAAACAAGGCTTGACTTGTTGTTCAAGGATTTCGACAAATCGAGGGTATAGACTACGCTGAAGTGTTTGCACCCGTGGAAAGAATGGAAGCAATCGTATCTTCCTTGCCTACACATCGTATATGAAAAGTAAAGTTTATCAACTTGATGCGAAGAGTGCATTCCTTCATGGTGAAATCAGAGAGACAGTGTACATTAGTCAACCCGAGGGATTTGAGGATCCATATCATCAGGACAGATTTTACAAACTCGACAAGGCTCTTTATGGCTTCATCAAGCTCGTAGAGACTGGTATGAGAAACTCTCGACTCACCTTGTGAAACACGGTTTTCGCAGAGGTGTCATTGATTGTACACTGTTCATAAAAGAAAAGGATGGAGATTTACTGTTTGTCCAAATCTATGTCGATGGCATAATCTTCGGTTCAAAGAACGAAGATCTATGTAAAGAGTTTGAAGCAATAATGAAGGCTGAGTTTGAAATGAGTGCCATGGGAGAGAAGAAATTCTTTCTCGGCTTACATGTTGATCAGACACCCAAAACGGATTATCCTACATTAGACCAAGTATATAGGAGATATCCTTAGTTGGTTTGACATGGAGAATGCTTCCGCAGCTGGGACTCCACTTGCTACAAACCATGATGTAGCACCCTACGAGAATGGTGATTTGATTGGTGCCACCATGTACCAAGGAATGATTGGATCTCTCATGTACCTCACTGCCTCAAGATCTGAAATCATGTATGCGACATGTTGATGTTCAAGTTATCAAGAAAAGCCAAAAGTTAACCATCTCATAGGTGTAAAAAGGATCTTTCTTTATCTGAAGGGTACTCCAACACTTGGGTTATGGTATCCTCATGACGATGACTTCGAGCTAACAACATATAGTGACTCGGATTACGGTGGCTGCAAGATGAACTACAAGTCTACATCAGCGGGATGTCAATTCTTTAGGAGGAGATTAGTGACCTGGCAGTGTAAGAAGCAGACCTCGGTTGCTTTGTCAACTTGAGAAGCCGAATACGGTGCTTCTGCAAGTTGCTGTTCACAAATCATATGGATTCAACAGCAAATGCGGGACTGTGGTTTGAACTTATCTTCTACTCTTATTTTTGTTGATAACTTTGCTACGATTGTAGTAACTAAAAATCTGGTCCAACATCCTAAGGCCAAACACATCGACATAAAATATCACTTTATACGTGATTGCTTTGAAAAGAACCTAATCGATGTGATTAAAATAAATAGTGATTTTCAACACACTGACCTCTATACAAAGGCTTTTGATAAACCACGTTTTCTATATCTGTTAGAGGTCAACAACGTTAAAAAGAAAAGTGATGTAATTCCTGATGATGACCATGTGTAGTCCGATGAGTATAGCAAATTATCTTTTTTGTTTTTTTATTTATCTATTTTATTTAAGTAGTCAAATTAAATTAATGTTATTTTGTCGCCTATTCAAATCCTAAAAAGCATAAATCGGTTACAGTTTTAGAATTTTAGGTGGAGAATAGGTCAGTTACTAACATTAAAGGAGGAGAGGATTGCTCATAGAAAGTAGGTCGTATCTGTGATACCGATTAATGACTTTGGAAAATGATAGTACACAGGTACAAATCACTTGGGACATTAAAATTTATATAAAATAAGATGTGAAGTTCAAAGTATAAGTCTGTGTAGTTTTAGCAATATAAAAGGAAAAACGATAGTAAAACTAGCTACTACTAAGGTAACACAAAGAAAGTACACCTAGATGTTAGACCACATATGATATGTTGGTAGATTCAACACTATAGATGATTAGACCTTGTTGGTGATTTCAAGAATAAACTAAGTTGTTCAACAAGTTGTGGGCTAAACATCTTATCCCTGGTTAACACAATCAACAAAATTCCAATAAGGGGTGACGAGCAGAATACACGCCACAAATATGAGCGTAAGACCAAAATATGAGCAAGAGCAATCAAACTAATAACTTATGTTGTTGGTGAGAATTGTGAAAAGATTAAAATTGCTCAAACAAGAAGTCAGGTTATGTGCCTCTCTATTGTGCGGTGGCACTGACTTGAGGATAAGCATAACCAATATATTCTAGACTTCATTGTTGTTTGCTGCCTCTCTGCTGTGCAGTGGCACTGACCTGAGGCTTGGCTTCTCTCTGAAAGTTCTAATAATAGTTTCTTCTTGAAAACTACCTTGAGACTGCTCAAAAATCTCCCGAGGAATGTTAATTACCATATAAGTATAGGATCCACAAATGCTTGTTGAAATAATCAAACCTTAAACTATCACCAATCTGTGTCAAAAGTCTATGTATGGATTTAAGATGACCAGAATACTGACAATCATCGTGGCTACAATTCTTGAAAGTCCAAATCAATGTGGGGATCTAATAGTAGTAGTATGATTGTCTAAACTTGCTAACGACTCTAGATGAAAAACAAGAATTGAGCATCAAAAGGTGTTGATAACATGTCCCAAATGATTTGACTTGCCTTTATGATTCCAAATTGAATTGGTCCAATTATGGTCAAAATTAATTGAAGCTGCTTATTCTGGAACCAAATCCATTAGATTTCTATCTTAGGATTTACACCTCACACAAAACATCAAAAAGAAGTTTTAGTTTTGTATTTCAGTTTAAGTCCTTCAATTTGTTTAAATTTAGTCAAATTCAGTTTGTTTGATATCGGACTACGTCATGAAATTCAATAGGGGATTTAATCATCTAAAAGGGTAACCTCTGAGGCGACCACACGTGTTTTCAAAGGTAATATCAGTCACGTCTGAGGTGCTCAACAGTTTTTAAAGTTAAAATGATCATGTCTGAGATGATCAAATGCTCAAAATGTTCATTCAAAAGGTAAAAAGGGATTAAGTGAGAAATGGTCATAAAGTCAAAATCATGATAATGATCCAATCGCACGACTGGACCATGAGTATGGACCAACCGTACGAATGGACAAATACTCATACAATAAACAGCCGAATGGCACATGAGTATGAACCATTCACCCGAATGGCTTATCAGAATGAGCCAGTCGACCGAATAGAACTGTGCGAATGAGTGAGTCACCCGACTGAATCCAGTCGGCCGACTGAATGTGATCGACTGTGCCAATCGCACGACTGAGGTCCATTCACCCGAATGAACTGAGCGAATGGGTCCAGTCGGCCGATTGAAATCAGATTTAGAATATATAGTGCCACAGTCGATCGAATTCAACTCATCACCCCAATCGCCCTAATATCGCACAGCCTACCGTTACTCTGCCAAAATTTCCTCTGACCTAATTTACTCACATATTTTGATATTCTGACATTCGTTGGTGTTTATACAGGTAATATGTGGTGTGAACATGACAAAAACTGCTTCGATTAGACTTCAAAATCGAGAAATTGGCCCTAACAAGACCCGAGACCTTAAATGGACTAATAACCTAACTAAACCAAGTAAAATGTGAAATAAAGGTTATTAGGTTATTAGTATATTGAATGCTAGTCTAAAGAACCATTACACGACGTCTAATTTCAAGAATTAGTTAAAAATCGAATCTCAGTCGACCGAACAGTGGGTCATGCGACGGACACCAGGATGAACTCCAATCGCACAATTGAGTTGGTCGAATGGTTCAATCGACCCAATGGATCATACCGATGAGCTCAGTCAGCCGACTGAACCAATCACAGGCTCAATCAACCGATTGAACTCAGTCGCCTGCTCAGTCACCCGACTGAATCCAGTCGTATGCCAAGTCAACCGACTAAGCATAGTCGCATGGTTCAATCGCATAGATGAACCAGAATGAAGTCAACCAAGTTAATTTGAACTGATTTGTGTTGAGTGGTTATCTAATGTCTACGTGTTTTGTGTTACAGATTATAGCTGACAGATGGTCCATCAACTCCAAGCACAACCTATGTGCTCATTTAGACGCCACGACTTGGAATGGTGCTGAGTTTTGAGGGATCCTTGCTTTCCTCAAGCGATCCAGGATCCACAAGGTGATATCCACACCATGAACTCCTTACCGGTCTATTCAGCAGGCCTTCTGGGAGGGGGCATCGGTTGACCGCTCTCATGAGCCGTACAACATCTAAAGTTCTATCTTTAGGATGGATATTGAGATCACTGCTGCGGACATTCAACGAGTACTTGGGTTGGGTGATGATGCAGACCACCCCACCAGACTTCACCCGCTGATGGTGAGAGGGTGCTTCTTGAGGATGAAGTACGCTGGGGATATTAACGCAGGTGTGCTCAACAAGAGCAACCTGTGTCCCCAGTACAAGTACTTGGAACATGTCTTCCTCAAGTGCTTGGCTTCGCAAAGGGGTGGGTTTGAGGATCTTTCAGACCAGATTCAAAATGCCTATGTGGCACTAGTGCTGAACCACCCTTTCAGCTTTTCTAGCATGATTTTCTCTTACTTGATAGAGCACTTGGAGGCGAAGTGCAAAGAGGGTTTCTGCATGTACCCTAGGTTTTTACAGATGATCTTTGATGAAAAGCTGCCCACACTACCCAAGGAGACCCACGACGTTGTGTCATTAGAGATCATGGATGATACGACACTGGGTCGTATGAAGGTATACCGGGGAAAGCAGGTCAAACCCCCGGTAAAGAGACTCATCTGCCATCTGGCCAAGTTGGACTACGTGGTGCTAGGGAGGCGTAAATGGCGCCACGTAGACAGTGATTCAGATGTCGAGCAGCTGTAGCTCCCTGTAGACAACTCTGACGACGACGACAGCGGTGAAGATGGAGCTGCAGGGCCCACTCAACTGACGGCCCCCACTGCTGATATAGAAGCTCTAGCATCCACCCAAGGTGGAACAGAGGCTGAAAGGTTCCATCAGGACTTTCGTCTTGATAAGGAGGAGGAGACAGACGAGGAGCCTTGACTCGTTCAGTGGGGAGCAGGGTGGTCTCCACCGACCGAGGTATTCGGGAGGTTGGTGGACGCCCTGGCGAGTCTGGGGAGGCTGACACTGATCCTACCTATGCTCTATCAGCCCAGCAGTGTTCCAGGGGGAGCATCCATCTCGAGGGGCTCGAGAAGAAAAGGTGGCTCAGCCCCACGGTTTGAAGAAGAAGAGAAGGAGGATGACCTTCATCACCACCACCACTACTACCACCACTTCCACCACTCCACCTACTACCACCACTACCACCATCCCATCTACCACCCTATTTACCACCTCACACACCACTACTACAACCACTCCACCACCACCTTCATCTATACCACCCCTAATCTTCACCATTCTACCACCACCTTCATCTATACCACCCCCAATCTTTACCACTGCCACCGCCACCACCACTAGACACCATGCAAGACCATCATTTTACCCCTCCTATCGATCTGGATCCTCACTACCTCCTAGTGGGGTAGAGGAACAACTCTCGGGCACATAACCATATGGTACTGAAGCTGTTGGCAGCCGATAACGAGAAGACTACCTAGATTCGTCAGCTAGTAGAACTTACTGCTGCATAATCTCAGTAGATATCTCAGCAGGCACAACTCATAGAGCAGCAGGCACAACAGATGGCTGCTTAGAGCTCAGAGATGTCCCAACTCCATGAGCAACATGTCCAATGAGCAAAACGGATAAAGGAGTTGGAGGTGACCAACAAGACCATCATGCTAAGGCTCAAAGGATCAAAGGATGAGCCCTTAAAGATCAGGGAAGGAGATGGAGACGATGGTGATGATGATCACAGTGATGATGATGATGATGATGGTGATGATCAAGGGGAGGATACTGATACTGATGATGATATTGATGATGATGATGAAGGAGATGATGATACTTCTGCTGCGCATGCCACATCTACAAGTGAAAGGATGACCAAAAGAGCTCAAGACCAAGGTGCCTCCACATCAGCCCCATAAGCAAAGGAGCACATGATACAAGACAAGAGTAATGCTTAGTTGTTTATGTTATTTAAATCATGTGTATTTAAATCTTGTATAAATTTAATCTAATGAATGTTTATATTTAACATTGATGTTTATTGCTTTGATTGTTGACTAATAGTTGATGTGTTACATGTTTTAAATCAAGCAGATCCAAACTATCAACGAGTTAAATATGATGTTGCATCCCTCCAACAGATCAAGACTCAGCTCACGATGATTCTTGATCTATAGTGAATAATCAGGAGATCACTGAATTACACTCCCGAAGAAGGAGAGATAATTCATGAACTCACCGACAAGCAACTTGCTGATATATTCCGACTCAATCTAGTTGAGATCGTGAAAGATGCTCCAACAGTCCATGTGGAAAGTGACGACAAGCTAAACGATGTTGACGAGATCGAGATTGAAGATGTCACGGACCAACACTATCCGGAGTACACTAACTTTGAGGGTAATGTCGTTCCCAATCTGGGCGACAACCTTGTTAGTGAAACTTTTGAGACTTTGGATAGAATGGAAGAAGGTCTGACAAGAAAGAAGATACAGCCCAAGCCTCGGAAGATGAAGTCAATCTCCAAAAGCCTGAGTGGGCTGCATGCTTTGAAGAAATAAGAGCCCAACGCAGTGCTTCAATGTCAACTGTCTACACCAAGCTGTACAAAATGAAGAAACATCACAAGGTGTCGGGAAAAATCATAGCATGGGTGTATTTTGAAGATCTCAACGTTTTTGTAGTTAAACGTGAGAAACGGACTAAGTACTTCAGGTTCTCACATGACCTGAAGACTCTTCGTGGATTTGAGCTTAACTAGTTAGCAAAGTTGAAATTGCTATACACTGACCCATGCAAAATGTCAGGCTGGTTTGAAGCAGCTCTAAAAAGAGAGTACCACACCAGAAGGGTCAACTTCAAACCTCAACAGCCAACGAGGTATATCAGACGCTCTGAGGTTGATGCCATAACTGAAAAACCGAAAATAATGCTGAAGTGGAGTCCTCCGCGCACAATGTCTAAGATCCCTCTACGGGAAATGCCACAGGACTTCACTCCACACTTCAAATGGTGGTACTATGATTGGAGGACAGGAGAAGCAATCATAGTTTTGAACAAGAATGGTGTAATGGAAACCGTCAGGGTGTTTGACCCAATATGGCTTACAAACTTATCTGCAGATGATGTTTATACATTATACAAGTGGCCATTATTCTATGACTCTCAAGATATTGTACAAGCTCTACAATTTCAGAACGTTATACGACTATGTTTTGCTTTTGAGATACATGACGGAGTCACTAGAGAAGAGAAGTAGAAGACGTTTGAGGAACTCATGAAGGATGTAAGACATTAGATGAAACTAGGTCTAACGGGGAGTTTGTAGATACATGTTTCCCTAGTTTCTAAACTTAATGTAATATGTTTTTATTGTCTTACACATATGTAATTGTACGGGTACCTAATGAAATACAATATGTGGTTGTGCTTATAATGTGAATATTTCATTGGATGGTATATATTAACACTTATTGAACTGACTATATAGGTTGTGGTTCTTTGAATAATATATAAATCAATTAATGATTATGAAACATATTCAAACTTAATCATGTGAAGTTCTCATGCGATTGGCCCATGCTAATGGACTATACGCATGAACAAATTAATGGTAATGAACCAGTCGTATGAATGAACCAGGAGTCTGGATCAGTCGCATGATTGTAACATGAGATTGACTTAGTCGCATGACTGAACACTAAGTCGTGCGAATGGATCAACCGCATGACTCAATCGCACGACTGAACAATGCAAATGGTCCAGTCGCACGATTGAGAAACCCTAACCTATAATACCACGTAAATCATGGAAAAAGGAGACACTTTGAAGATTTCGATACCTAAACGTACCCTAGCCGTCAAGAGACCTCTAGTAACCTGCTCCAACTTCATAGATGGTAGTAGCTCGCTTACTAATCGTTCTTAACGTTTAGATTCAATCATTAATTGATTCTACGTGCGTTCTCACTAATTGGATCGCCAATCAAATAGGATTCTGCACTATTTGATTCGGTATACTCGTAAATCTGTTAGTATTCGTCCAGTACACGATCCTAATAGGCCCTATGTATCTCGGGCTCACTTGCCCCGCTTTCAGAAATGATGATGCCCTTCCAAGGTGAGACCTTCAACATAACCCGGTCATCCACCTAGACCTCAATCGATCTGCTCGTTATCAGCATACGACTTATGTCTATCTTTGGCTGCCTTCATGAAGGCTTTGATGTTCTCAAGCTTCTCAGTCGTAGCCTCGATCACCTTGACGCTCCCCAACTCCTTCTGACCAATATCACCCCAACAAACGGGGGTTCAGCATCTCCGATCGTATAACATCTCATATGGTGGCATACCAATGCTGGCATGATAGCTGTTGTATGAGAATCGGCTAACAATAGGCGGTCATCCCAACATCCCCAAAATCAATCACACATGCCCAAAGCATGACTTCCAACGTCTAAATGGTCCATTCTGACTGACCATCAGTTTGGGGATGATAAGCCATGCTAATATGTAACCTCATCCCCATGGTGTCGTGGAATTTCTTCCGGAATTTGGAGGTAAACCGGGGGTCACGGTGAGACACAATACACACCGGCACACCATGACGAGTTACAATTTCCTTGATGAACAGATCAACCAAACTCTCAGATGAATATGTCTCGCGGATCGGTAGGAAGTGAGCACTCTTAGTCAGGCGGTCAATAACCACCCATATGGCATCGTACCCTTTCGGAGTACGCGACAACTTTGTAATGAAATCCGTGGTGATGTGCTCCCACTTCCATTTCGGTATATCCAATGGTTGAATCTTCCCATATGGCTTCTGATTCTTAGCCTTCACCTGTAGACAAGTAAGGCATTTACTCACATACTCCATTATGTTGCGCTTCATACCCAACCACCAATAATCCTTCTTCATGTCTTGATACAACTTTGTGGCACTTGGATGAATAGAGTATCAAGTCTTATGAGTTTCATCCAAAATCTTCATCCGTAGATCCCTAAAATGTGGAATCCACACCCGTCCAAATCGGGTTTTAACACCAAGGGTGTTCTCCCCTAATTCTACGACCAGACCTCTCATTCTTTCAGAGTTAAGATGATCTTCTTTCAATGCCTCATCTTGGAACTCTTTAACTTGCTTCATCACGTCTGAGTCATGATCAACTTATAGGCTTTCACCCGAATCGGCTCAGGTCTCTCCTTTCAACTAAGGGCATCCGCCACTACGTTGGCTTTGCCCGGATGGTAGTGGATCTCGCAATCATAATCTTTTATGAGTTCTAACCACCTTCTCTGCCTCATGTTACTCAAAGAAGTACTTTAAGCTCATGTGGTCAGTGAAAATGGTGCACTTCGTCCCGTAAAGATAGTGCCTCCAAATCTTTAGTGCAAAGACCACGGCTGCTAGCTCCAAGTCATGAGTAGGATAATTGACCTCATGAACCTTCAACTGCCGGGATGCGTAAGCTATACCTTCCCTCTATGCATTAACAAGCATCCCAACCCTCAGTAGGAAGCATCAAAAAAACCACCAGATCTTCGCTTCCATCGGGTAATGGCAGAATAGGAGCTTGAATCAATCTTGCCTTCAATTCTTCGAACGCCTTCTCTTGAGCTTGACCCCATATAAACTTTACATCCTTCCGGGTCAACTTAGTCAGTGGAGAAGCAATCTTGGAAAAGTCTTGGATGAACCTTCTATAGTAGCCCGCCAAACCCAGAAATTGCAAATCTCGGATGGCGTCTTTGGAGACTTCTATTGCATCACTGCCTCCACCTTAGCTAGGTCCACCATAATCCTGTCGAGATTTACCACATGACCCAAGACTGAACTTCACGCAACCAAAATGCACACTTGGAGAATTTGGCGTACAACTTCTCCTTTCTCAACATCCCCAGAACCTCCCGAATGTGACCGACGTGCTCAATCTCGCTCGTCGAATAAATCAGGATATCATCAATGAACACAATCATTGATTTATCCAACATCGTCCGACACACATGATTCATCAGATCCATAAAAGCAGCTGGAAAATTGGTCAAACCAAAAGACATGACGAGAAACTCATAGTGACCATAGCGCATGCGAAAAACTGTTTTAGGGATATCTTGCTCCTTCACATTCAACTGATGGTAACCAGATCAAAGATCAATCCTTGAAAACAAACTGGCACCTTGAAGTTGATTGAACAATCATCTATTCTTGGTAAGGGGTATCGGTTCTTCACCGTCAGCTTGTTCAACTCACGGTAGTCAATGCACATCCTCATGCTACCGTCTTTCTTCTTCACAAAAAGGACTGGAGCACCCCAAGGAGAGATACTCAGTCTGATGAACCCTTTATCCAGAATATCTTGCAAGTGCTCCATTAACTCCTTCATCTTATTTGGAGCCAACCTTTACGGTGCCTTGGCAATAGGTTGGGCACCCGTTATTAGATCAATCTGAAACTCAATCTCTCTGTCAGGTGGCATTCCTAGTAAGTCTTCTGGGAACGCGTTCGGAAAGTCACACACAACCAGTACATCAGACAGTTGTGGTGTTGGCGTATCCACATCCTTTACATAGGCCAAGTAGGCACTACATCCACGCCTCATACACTTTCCCACCACCGCCATTGAGATCACTTTCGGGATCGTCGTGACCCGATCCCCAAAAACAGTTACCAAACTCCCGCCAGGCGCTATCAAGCAAATCATCTTCTTGCGACACACAATGTTCGCCTCGAACTCCGCTAACCAATCCATCCCAAGAACAAAATCAAGACCACCCAAGGTCATCACGAACAGTCTAACAGGAAAATTATGACCCTCTAGTTCCACATCACAGTTCTCTATCATCTTCGAAATCCTGGTAGACTACCTATGATAATTTCTACATCAAAGGGTGCCTTAACACGTCTACTACTAACAGGCAGCTTAGCATAGAAAGCAGTAGAAATAAACCTTTTACTAGCACCAGAATCGAACAACACAGAACCTAAAGTTTGGTTCACTAGAAACGTATCGGACACAACATCAGAGTTCGTCCTAGCTTCCACTTGTGTCATAGTGAATTCCCTGGCTCTCGCCCTCGATCCTTCACCTCCCGTCTTCTTCGCCCCGGAACCCTCAGCCCTTGGCTTCTTACAATCCCTACTCATGTGGCCCTCCTCACCACAGTTGAAACATTTGCCCGCACGCCAATCCTTGGCGATGTGCCCCATCTTCCAACATTGAAGCACACATTCAACCCCAACCTACATTCTCCCACATGCGCCCTTCCACACTTGGCACACCTATTTGAACCCACACTCGGTGTGGCCCCACGACGCTCATCCACCCGTGCCTTTTTGTTACTCGTCGTGGCATCACCCCGACCCACCCTTTCCCCGTTCCAGTTTCGATCGCCACCACCCTTCTTGCTCACCTCGGTCACCACCACCTCCTGTTCATTATATAATCTCCCCGCCAAATCGACCGCCGATCGAAACATGCTTGGCCGGGTGGCGATCATATGCCTGCGAACATCCACTAGTAAGACCTAAATGTACCTCTTTATCTTCTGAGATAGAGGCGTCACCTGATCTGGTACGAGCCATGCCATTTCATTGAATTTGGTGGTGTACTCCTCGTGTGTCATTATTCGTGCTTCCAGCTGCAGGAAATCTCTCTCTATCTTATCCATCTCCGTATGAGGGCAGAACTCCTCAATCACCATCTTTTTCAACTCCTCCCACCTCATCCTTCATATCGCTCGGCTACCCTCAGCTTGGACAATATTGTCCCACCAACACCAAGCCAAGTCTACGAACAAGTGTGTAGCAAAATTCACCTTCTGGTCCTCCTGGCACTCGCTGATATCAAGAACAGCCTCCATTTCCCTCACCTACCAGTGAGCGGCAGCAGCAGTGTCGTTACCATCGAAGGTAGGGGCTTGCACCTCATAAACGCCCCATAGTTACATCCTCGTGTTGCCTCTAGCACAGGCTCTTCTTCTTCCTCTTCATCATCACATAGAACCGTTTCAGGATCTGGCTGTCTTCTTTCGCCTGTAGGTCTACTTCTTTCTTTCCTCTCCCCTTCTCGTACCTCCTTGATAACTTTGCTCACTACAAATGGTAAGATCGTCTGCAGGACCTGATGGACTTACTCAACCACTGCCTCTTTCACCGAGGCCCTTAGATTTGCACTCTCATCCCCACCCCCCGGATGAGGGGTCTCGGGTTCCCTATGAACCACCTTCTCAACTCTGGGTCTCCCTCTCTTGGGTCGCAGTTCAGCACCGTGACCTCCACCCCATGAAGCTTTCGAAGATCTACCGCAAGCCATGCACACGCACACTGAAAGATTCAAATACCAACACGGTCATTCAAGGGAACAACTCAGTTTATGTTAAGTATAGTAAGTCCCTAATTATAGTGGCCAATTGTGATTAGCCACTTACTTTACTCTTCACACCCCGAGCATTACCTATCCTGACTACATCAGTATTTAAATCCACATAAAACACATAGCTACATACCATGTGCACATAAAAGCGGTTAACATTACAAAATACCTGATGGCACGCAGCTACTCAGATTGGCATCCTATTCCCTTTCCGTCCCATTCACAGTTTAATTTAGGTTTATTTCCAAAATTTACCCATTTCACTTAAACTTTGGCTCTGATACCAACTTCTAAGGCCCCATTCCCAGGACGCTAACAGTTGGATCCTCATCGCACATAAAACATATAATTACATTTGCCTTATGAAAATATTGCAGCGGAAACATTCAAAAATGACATCTCATTTCATTATAAAAACTTTTGCCAAATAATACATCGTCAATCAGTTACAAGATACATTGTTGCATTACATCACAAAAGCATTATATAAATGGATGCCATCCCAAAAGAGCTGAGTAGCCACCTCGTGCCATCCTCAGAAATCATTACCTGCCAATTGGAAACACATCAAAGTCAGCATTGCTGAGTGAGTTCTAGTTTTATAAAATAAAACATACTTTTCTTTCGTTAAAACCATTCTTTACTTTCATGTGATCATACAATCCTACTTACACATAGATAATAGTTATTATTATCTTCTTCATTCGTTCATTCATCATTAAGTCTTTTCCTGCGCATCTGATATCTTCCATACTAATACCATGTGCTACACCCCGAACTATATGGCTATTGGGCCGAAGTCTATAAATAGACAGCTAAACATGGTGCCACAGTACCAGGGGTAAGCGGTAGAGGTTCTATACAAATGGTCGATCACAGAGAAGGACCCCGATGTGCATCCTCCGGGGTAGCGAACCCGCACACCGTTGGGCTAACACCTTATAATTGGCGTGTGCCGATATCTAATGCTTGCAAGAGTTCATTAGTTTCATCTTTCATTAATGCACGCATTCATCATTTTCCATTTTTCATTATTTTTCACTATACGTTACATAATACTTCATTTCATTCATTACCATAACATGTAAAGCCATAAGAAAGATAAACATACATCATAATAAGTAACATAACATACAAAGTCATCATTATCATACATGGCAACATCATACATACATAACATGCATAATTATGCAACAACATCATCATCATGCCAACATGCTCTCTAAGACCTCAACACTCATCTTACATGAACTTACGAGAACCTTTACGTCCAAACTTACATCTACACTTTTCCCCGAAAGTCAAAAGTTAAACTACACTTCTCCTCGGGTGCAACAGCCCTATTAGGGCGTATGGACATCCTTCAGTCGCATGGCCTCCATGCAACTGACCATCATGCGAATGGACCAATGCGGATGGACCTCATGCAAATGGAACTAATGCGGATGAGCACTTATGCGACTGGACACTCTATCGCATGACTCCCCATACGACTGGCCCCAATCGTGCAAATGAACTCTCAATCATGTGAATGGACTTCAATCGTGCGAATGAACCCCAATCACACCTCAATCGGGCGTATGCCTCCATTCGGTCGCCTAGCCCTAGCTGGTGCAAAATGCAGTTCATCCCGAACCTACTCTTCCATTTTCGACCTCCAAACTCATCTAAAGTCATTCTAAGCCCAAATCAACCATCCTAAACCTTAAGGATGTATACCACAACACCATTCAAGCACACACAAGCTCAAAAGCAAGGCTCAAACAAATCATACACACACATACACATACACAAATGGGTCAAACATGCACACACTCAAAAACCCAATTTCAGATGTGTTCCAGCCCTAAAATCATACAAAAACGTGTAAAAGAGGGGTCCTAGAACTCACACAAACGACCACAACGAGAAGAGATTCGATTTAACTCGCTTCTCAACGATTTTGGCTCACCCGAACCAACTTTTCTCCCTTTTTCTCTTCTTTCTCTCTTCTCCTCTTTCTTTGGTTGAAAATGTGGGTGTGGGGAGAGGGTAATGGCTGCCCTCTCCCTTTTTATACCCCTCACTTACCCGACATTCTCTTGTTGGCGAGTTTGGTCCCTCGACTTTGGACTTTATTTGTTTTTCTTCCTTCGTCGCATTCAAAACAAATTAATAACCGGGTGTTACAGCTTGACCCTAGTTGCTAAGATTGTCTAGCGTGACATTTAAAGAATAATATTATTCCTGGGGATTATTTTACAAATTTTGGGAAAAATATTTTTGGAGGGGTTAATTGCAATAAAAATTAAAAATAAAAATTTCATTTGCAGAACTCTTTAAATCCTTCAAATGTGATAATCTAACAATCGCATAATGTCGGTTGATAATTTTGCAGCTTTAAAGAATGAAAAGATGACCGACTTTTTGATCGTTTTCTGTTGGTGGAAAACAATCTGAAGAAGTTTGATGCCCAATAGGGAAATCATGAACATGTTCTAAGATTGCTTGATTCCCTCCCATCAGAATGGAGCTCACCCGGCAAGTCGATTAAACGAGATACAGATTTTCGGGATTACAAACTAATGGAGGTGATCAACAACCTGAAAGAAATGGAGTTGGATATCAAACGTTGTGAGTACTATGAATCGACATATGTAACTCAAAAGATCACTTCAAACTCCATAGAGAAACCAGAAGAGAGATCAGATGCTAGCACCAATTCCGAAGGTTTACCGAAACCTAGAATTGAAGAGGTACAAGAGGAGCTTAAGCAGACATCAATGGGTAAGGTGGAGCTAAGTTGAATGATAAAGTTTTTGATGCTATGAAGGAAGAGGATTGGAAGCGAAATACCATAGTTTGCGACTGGGAGAAGGCTCTTACTGCTGAAAGAGTTATCCTGGATCTTCCATATGAGACAATTCAAGATATGTGTTCTTCTGCTTGTAAAATTAGACTATTTGGTGTGTATAAAGCTAATAGGTGACTTTTAGATAACCAAAAGGAATTCCCACCATAATCGGAGAACTTAAAAAGAATGAAGCCAAGTATTTCAAAAAATGAAATGAAGCTTTAAAAGAATATGATTATTTAAAACGAACTCTTCTTGAAACAAATGCTAAAATTAATCTTTTAAATGAAAAAGTCACCTTGGCAGATGGACCAAGGGGAGCTAGGAATAAAAAGGGAGTGGGTTGTGGTGAAAATCCATACGTCTATCCTCCTCTTAGCACTCATTGTTACTCTCTAATGCGTCAACCTCATCTATCTAATGATTCGATTGAAGCTGTAGAACTAAAAGTTTAAATACAGGTTAAAGCAGAGTTAATATTAAAGAGGTTGAGATGTGTAGAATTCTCATGTAGGTTTGGGATTCCTTGGGCATGAATTTGATAAGCTTAATAATGATTCCACCTCTGGTGTTCCAAAACCAATATCAGTTGCTTCTCCAACCTTCTTCAACAAATTAATACAGGTAATATTCCTTCGTTTGTTCCTGTCAGGTTTGTCAAAGAAGGAACAGTTGTTGAATCATCAGGCAATCAGAACCCTATAACCGAAGCCGACACAATAGAAGGTGTCATTCAAGATCCATTGGAAGCAGATCTATGTATACGAGACTGGTCAAGCTCAGATGATGAATCAAACATAGAGGACCGTGTCAGTTCATCAAAGATCAAGATATCACCTGAAACTGTCAAGTCTTTAATGTTCAAACAACTAAATCAAGACCAATACATATCTCTTCTCCATTGCAAAACAACCCAGTCAATCAGTGAAGATTTCATTCCTTATTCAGCTCGGGAAAATTCAAAACAAAAAAGAATCTGCTACAAGCTCAAAGCAATTCTTATCCCCACTTGCACAACACAGTTCAGTCAAGCATCAAAAGCCTTTCAAGCTTGTTTTGAGTGTGGAAAAGATGGTCATGTGGTAAGGAAGTGCCCCCAAAGACTTGCTTCAAATGGTAAAGGCAAAACGAATTGCTTCTCCAAATGTAAGTCTACAAAGAATATTCTAGACGGTAAAGGCAACACGGGTTGCTTCTTTGGATCAAGAGGTAAAAAGCACACATCTTTGAATGGTGGATGAAAAACTCTTTATCCAAACCCTTTCATATGAAGCCAGATTTATATGATTCAAAGATGAAAATTGTCACACCCTCAAAATCCACTTGCGGAGTTTTACCGCGAGGCGTGTGAACAAACCAAGATCACAGTCAATAGTTACTCAGAACGACTCTATATGCCATAATTTAAATGAAATCAACCCAAAGTAATAACTTAAACAGTGCGGAAGCGTTTTGAAAACAACTCAAGGAAATAAAAGTATAATTGTGGCAAAACACGTGCCAATCCGAAAAGAGTAATCATTAATTATTAAAATGATAAAATCTGTCTTGAAGAGCGTGTCATAAAATGCAGTGGACCATGCAGTGCTCCTATGGCAAGCAAGCTAATGACCTGAGAATAGCATAGTAAAAATGTCAACACAATGGTTGGTGAGTTCAAGAGATAATCAAACATAAATAGTTTAATAATAGAGATGTACAAGAAGCGTATTGTAACATATAGCTAGTCCATTAACAATAAATATTATTTCATAGTGATTTCGCAATTGAAGCTGACTGTGTTACGTTTTTGCCTCCTGCCACGACTTAACAGGTCGTGACAATGTTCATTAGGACAACTTGCACCCGGTTGACCTCGAGTCACACAGGTGGGGCTCGTCAGACCCAGTAGTACTACCCAAATTTCCCCGCTATTCAATATTAACAATTCGAAAGTGTGAGGACTTTTCCATGATATCAACACTATATAATGTTGTACACAACTTGAATACATAAAGCGTTCGTGATTTACCAGTATGCTATCTCCCCCAAAGAGAGTAAATAAAAAGTGGGGCATGAACTCACCTGATATGCGTTTAGATACACAGAGTTTGACTTGTCAAACAGAATAGACAGACAACCTTCAGAGGTTACCTAGATCATATAAGTGCATGAGTACGTGTAATCAAAGAACATGTGAAACCCTAAGTACACTACAACCAAGGACTCAAGATTTCAAACAAAATAGACATGTTTGACCTAGTTGACCCGTTTGACCCGTTAGTGACTTTATGTGTTGTAAATCATTCAAGTAATCATACACATATATCATACATTGTTAACATTCAAATAGATCATATGTATGCTATATCATCCAGGTGTAACACTTAGATCATCATACAACCAAGTATCATAGAAGTCATGTGAATCTAGAACATTAAGATATTCACTCGTTATAACACAACTAACATGTCACACAAAGATCAAACCCGTCATTACATGCCATGTGAAGCCACTCACGACTTCACATCCTAAACCCTGCCAATCCTACTAAGTAGGGGCCTCAGATTCGCACGCGTGTATGATGACATAACCATAATCATTAACCATATGCATTGCATCACAACAATCAATCACTAATCCTAAACATGATGTCCTACTACTAATCAACATCCAAATCATACATGATCATAAATGTCCAAATATCATTCATGATTACCCCGGCATTACATACAACCAAATTACTATGTTCAACCACATTAGAATCTATCCATGATCATACTAACATGTTCCTAACATCCCAGGTATGTTCAAGCTATCATTTTTCAGCCTTTATGCAAATAAAGTTTCCCTTTTGGGAAAGTACATCCCCACATCTATCAACCATCCAATGTATTCATGAATTCATCATAATATACCATCTCAAGCTCATAACAATATCTAGACATGCTCAACATTACCTAATCACCATAATCTAAGAATCTTCATAAACAAAAGTTTCTACTTTTGGCAAGCTATGAATCAACAACACCCATTCAAAGATTTCTAGCATTCATAACAACCATCTAGCATCTAATCATCATCATGAACACATCCATAACATCAATCCATCACTAGATCATCATTACATGAAAAATAAAGTTAATATTATTAGTAACCTATGAACACCAACTTCAATTCACCAATTTCTTGCAAAATCAATGTATCCTAACATTCATACAACCTACTAATCATCATACATTCATCAACAATCATCCATCATGCATAATCATGGCATTTTCGAACTAGGTTTGCTTCATACACAAAGTTCATGATCAATCCACTAAAAACATAGAATTCATGCATAATCGACGTTAACTAACATGTATTCAATCTAACTAACATACTAACATCATCAACCAACATCAATTATGACCCCATGAAGGCCAATTCACGAATTAGGGTTCGGCCCTAAACAAAACCTCACAAAAACATGAAAAATCTAACCTTTAAACGTGTATTAACTTGCAATTAATGATTCCTACGTGTTGTATGCCTTGTAATCGAATCAAATTGATGTTTTGATGCTTGTTCTTGGCTGATTTTCGTAAAGGGAGAGGTGTTTGGGGAGTGTTTGTGGCCGAAGGAGGGTTGGCTAGGGTTTGGAGTTGTTTTATTAAATTTTAATTTACATATTTACCCTTTTAACCCTTGTAATTTGTATTTTATAAAAACTAGGCTTTAAACTCTTTGTAATGTGTTTTTAACTTCATAATAAAGATATAAACTTATGAAAATCATTATATATCTTATCTTTATAAAACACCAGACATACGAACAAATAGGCACGTTTCCGCGTTACGCGATTATTTTCTAATTAACCTTTTAAGAACGTGTAAACACATAAACATAACCCAATAATCACATAATCAATTAGATTCACATTAAATTAACATATCCCATATATTAGGTCACCAACGTTAAACGACAACTAGTGTGCTCACGACACGTGTATCAAGACTTAATGGAACTAACGGAGTTTGGTAACGGAAATTACTGGATGTCACACAAAATGACCAAAGGTTCGAAACCAAATTCTTTTCTTCCTCTGTGTTAAAAATAAATGTTTTCCAAATTTAATTCATTAAATCCAAATTAATTGAATCAAAACAAATTTGGCAGAATAGAAAGAAGGATACAGATATCCCAGATTGTTTTAACGTTGTGTGCATAAGCAGGTTTCTTATATTGATGAAAAAGGAACTTCCAAGACTATGATGGCCTGGGTTCCCCTTTCTAACTAATTGTTAATAAGTGCAGGAATAATTCAGGAGAACTGTTAGTAATCGTTTACTGATAGAGATTGTTCCTAATTCAATTTGAGGCGAAGCAACAGGTTAAGGTCATGGATTTTATCCACAATCTGGATTTTTATATGCACAATCACAGTTCTCACTTCACAATGCACTGCGTATTCTTGAGAATTCATGTCTTATATTCATATCAGTGTAGTTTGGAAGACCTCTTTCTTTGGTAAATTTTTTATTTTGTACAGTTTTTTAAAATAAAATAAAAAGAAAATTTAAAAAATAAAAAAAATTAATTAAAACAAAAAAAAAGTTTACAAAAAAAATTTAGGGGGAGAGTATATAAGTAATACATAAAAAATAAAAAAGAACTGGGAACTTGATTTAAGATGACTGAAAAATGATTGTATATCATCTTGAAATGCTTGCTTTTGCAAGACTTGCGTTTTTAAAATAATAAGTGATAGTAACTGATGTTATTATCTGATTTACATCTTATTCTTAATTGCAAATAATAAAAATAGGTTCTTTAATGATATGCTTAGTAGACTCAGCATGAAGACTAAAGTAGACAGTAGCATGATGATTTAAATTAAAATATATGCTTAAGGATGTCTGGATTTACTCAATCATTTTGCCTGCACAAAAACAGAGTCCCAACAAAAATTGGATTAAGAATTGATCCTTCACCCACCATGATACAATTCGTATAAGCCATATCTTTAAGCCATGATTGGTGTATTTATGTGTCTTGTTTTGTGCTAATCTCCTCGTTGTACGGAAGTACTGACCTGGAGTGATGATCTTCTTCGCCATACGATAGTACTAACTAGAACTCTCATCGGCACATGATTAAATGGTTGTCTCCTTTGTTATACGTGAGTATAGACCTGGAGCTCTCACCATTTTGTCTAAGTGGTTAAATCATCTAAATGAGGAAATCATCAAAGAATGCAATATTCTATTGATAATCACTCACACTAATGCACAAGCCTTATTTTATAAGACCGTAACAAAATTCAAGAAATTGTGAAGTTGGGTGAGGGTTTTTTTCCAAATGATTTTGGGTCCTAGCATTCTAAAGCATTTAATTAAACCTTAACGAATCATGTACTGCTTGTTGAAAAAGATAGGGCATGGGTTAAAGTGGACACACATATCGGAAATCGTTATTGATCTGTTTTGGAATTTCAAATCATTTAAGACTGTGGTAAGATTCAGTTATCAGTGTGATCTCATTGCTTGTCGATGTTTAAATTCATCTTTGTGCTAAAGTATATCTTGAGGATGTGATCTCATGATCGATTCAGTTCTCGGTTATAAAAAAAATAATGATAGATAAAAGAGTTGTTGTATTATATATATATATCTACTATATATATATATAGTATATATATCCATATATATATATATTATATATATTATTTATGATTTTTCATGCATTTCACAGAAATTACGGTACGAAAACAACACGAGTTCGCTAGTTTTTTTTCACACACAGATCGACACGAGTTTATTTCGTTAAATGAAATGATCTGATTAGAAATGTTGAGATTGTATTTGTGAATCTGTTTCAGATATTAGCTGTAAGTGATGGCCAAATTAAGTTGAGCAGTATACCAGATCAGAACACCTGTTCCTCAAATTTGCCTAAGTCTAGGGAGTTAATGGAATTAGTGAATATAGTCTAGACTATAAATAGGTTAATGTCATTAGGTGTTGTTAACAGTTGCACGAACAATAGATTGAGGGATTATTTGTAAACACATATTTTGCAATCTAATTGATTATCAAAGGGGTTTTGATTGTGAT
>JACCIX010001166.1:90000-117500 GCA_025506515.1 Flaveria trinervia | reverse complement strand
CCGAATTTGATCGTTTAAAAAGCTCTTTTGACCAATTTTTAAACTCCTTTAGGTCTTATATACTTAACTTAATGTAATAACATGGTTCCATGGGTTTTGGGTTTTATACCATTATGTCTAAGATTATCCTCCAAACGTTACCCGGTTAAAACCCATTTTTTACTAAAAATTCCATTTAACCCATCTTGACTATTTTTAACCAAATCTGACCCAAATATTTGTTAACCCTTTTAGAGCCTGGAATACTTTTTAGATGGTCAATACCCATGTTTTTCTTGTCTTTAAGTTGTTTTATCACTTTTCGGGTCCCTGAATATGTCCAAATTGCTTATAATCTATGACATTTATATTTCAGCCTTTAACATCTCATCACACTCCCAAATCATCCAAACCTACTAAAATATTATGCCATTCTCACAAGTTCAATAAACAAACCATGAAGAAGATGGAAACTATAAGTTTACACATTTTCATCCATACACATGTGTTAATGTTATAACTTGTGATTAAACTTTACCCAAAACTTTTGTAACTTTGAAAGAAGGTTATAAGGGGACTAGAAAACTCATTTGAGCAGGTTACAAGATTGGTTCTGAAATATTACAAGTTGTGCCAGTTGGATGGTGTAATACACCCAAAAAGATGGTTTTCTAGGTGTAAACCGTGTTACACCTATAGAATGACATACTTGTTGGATCCTGTATGCCAAGACACATAGAACATTGATGTGATAGTATGTCATGATCCAAGTCGGGTCATACCAATAACAAGCTTAGCAAACACAAATTAATATTTCATTGATGATATGATCATGCAATTAAATAATTCATCAATTTAGAAAATGGGTTTTCTAAATAAGTTGCATATGAGATTGAACAACCTATATGGATATTTTGTTCATGGATATTATTTGTAATGTGGTTTAAATTGGTTAAATAATATCAACTAATAGGAGTGTGTGTGTGTGTGTGTATAAGTTATATAATTGAAGGGCTAATTACATAACTTATTCTAATTTAATTTACAAAATTGAAAGTGAATTTTGGGGGTGAAAACTTAAAGGGTATGATTTTCAGTCGCCCCCTTTAGATGGGGTTCCACTTTTGTTTTCATGGATGTCTTAGAACCTTAGAACACACACACTCCATCTTCTTCCCTCTCTCACATGCAAGGACCACAAAAACAAAAGGTATCTCCTTTCTTGAAGAGATTCTCGGCTGGAAGATGTTCCAGCAGCACCCTTTTGTTCGTTTGGGGCTGGAAGATGTCCAGCAGCATCTTCTCGGTCGTTTTGGTGCTCAAATCCTAGAAGAATGGTGTATGCTTGATGCTTGTGGGTATGAATGCTTGAGGACACCTTTCTTGTTGTTTTGGCTGTTCAGATCATCATCTTCTTCACCCAAAATCGTTTTTCAGCAGCTTTACTAAAGTAGTTTCTATGACTCGTTTTGGTTGTTATTTCTTATTGTATGCTAGTTTCTTCACATAATAAAGATCCTCTTTTATGGGTTTGTTTGTACACATAATAATGTTAATTTTCAGAAACATTAACATGATTTAAGGTTCCTTCCGCTGCGTTCATATGTTTTAATGGTTAAACAAGTTGTAAATGGTCCACAAACCCCTTCCATGGCATCTAGAGCCGGTATGTGGAAACTAGCAACACTATCCTTGTAAAATTTGGTTTTAAAGGATGTTTATCAACTCATTAGATGCTGATTTTGGTTGATTTATTAAACCCCCATGTCTTTCAAAGTTATATCTTCATGCTTTGATTAAACTTTGAAAGATAGGAATGTCAATTGGTTGATATGTTTTGATTGTTTTTTGTTGGGCAAACACCCTAATTTTCAGTTTATGTTAGCTGAAAATTTGGGGTTTGATGGGGTTTATTTTGTTTATTGAATGATGTTTGTGATTGTTCATTTGATGGTGCATACCTAGCTTAGACCTTGTGTTGTTTTGGTTTGGTTGCATGTTTGGTTTTGATTATTTCGTTCAATTGGGTTGTAAGTTTTGTGCTTGTAATTTATCTGTTTATACATTGGGTTGTAATAATAGATTAGGAGTATTTCTCTTTACTAGAAAATATGTATTAGGATATATATTATGTAAAAGAAGATGCTCGGGAAGGAAGCACAAAAGGAAGACACAAAGTGGACTTGAAGCATACGGATGCGACATCAAGTGGGAGATCCATTGTGATCTCATTTGTGTTGTTGTTACCCCTTAGGAAAGACCTAATGACCATACTTTTGATGGCAAACATGTGTGTGGTCACATAGTAGCTATGGTTATGCACATGTGGTTGTTTATATTATGCTTGTTTTTTATTATGATTTTGTGAATGATTGTGTGATATTTGGATATGATAAACAATTTAATAAAAATATCTAACAAGCTAATATAAAAATGGCTATTAATCATTAAGTTTTAATACTGGTTATTAAAGGATTAATGATTTCATAATAAAATGGGTTTTATTAAAGAACCATAGAGTATCAAGTATTTGTAAGCATGCAATTATAAGGTACATAGAGTTTTCAAGTCTAGAAGTAATGAAACTTAAATCCCTTGGTAACAAGTCTATCACCATCCTTTTACATCACACTCGAATCACTTGGGAACTATTTGTGGGATAAAGGTCACCTAACCACTTGTAGGGAACTTGTATCTTTGAGGTGAGTCTAACGTACTCGTGGGATAAGGTCACCTAACCGCTTGTATGTGAAAACTCTCACGTGTGTGTAAGTAGGACGACTTGAATTGGAAACCATGTGATTAGGGTCACCGAAGCATGGCGTACATGGTGTTGATGGGATTAAACATGCCGACTAAACATATGATGTAATATGAACAGGTGGGACAAGAGCATCGTGAACTTCACGCAATGCTCGAAGCAACCGAGGCAGGGATGGGTAGAGAGGTTCTACCTATTCTCTTGATCAATGAGGGAGGCTATAAGAAATGGCCATCCCGATCCTAAGGCAATTATTGCCAAAGGAAAGGAATACATCAAAGCAAAGGATAAAGCGAAACCTGGAAAAACTAAGCTTATGAAGCCTAAGTAACGAAGAACAATCCATGCTTTGAGTATGGAGAGATAGGACAATGAAAAGGACTGTCCCTCCTATCTCAAGGAGTTGAAAGACAAGAGGGATGTTGGGCAAACCTCAAATACAATTTCCATGATTCACACATTATATAAATGCCATTCTTCAAACACATGGGTATTAGATACCGATGTGAGACTCATACTCGCAATTGTTGCAAAGGGGTTCAAAGAAATGTGCGCTTCAAGGAAGGAAACTCTATTCAGAGACATTCAAATGGTTTGGAAGTTGTTCTCAAAACATTTTTGTATGTACCTACTTTGACTAGAACTGTTGGATTCTGTGTGCCCAAGACACTTAGAATATTGATGTGGTTAGTACGTTATGATCCAAGTCGGTTATACCCAATAACAAGTTGGCAAACACCAATTAATATTTAATTGATGATGTGATCATGCACTTAAATATTTACACCGATTTAGAAAATGGGTTTTCTAAATAAGTTGCATGTGAGTGGGAACAACTTATTAGGATAATTGTTCAATCAATATTATTTGAAGTGTTGTTTAAATTAGTTAGATGACATCAAATAATAGTGGGAATTACAACTTATAAATTAAATGGTTAATTGTATAAGTATGTAAATACATATATATATATATTGTACATACAATTATTATATGTCTAGTTCACAAGACATATTAATGTGTGATTACAAATTGAAGGGATAAGGGTTTTAAAACCAAATTTCGGCCGCCCTCCCCTTAATCCCCATTGGACCAAACTTGCTTTGGGCACCAACACACATTTAACTCTTGTCTTGAACACTCCACAAGCATAACCACACACATTACATGCAAAAGCTCCAATCTCTCTCTCTCTCCCAACCTCACGGTTCAAGCAAGAAAAGAAGAGGTTTTGAAGCTTATTTTGGGTGATTCTACCTAACAGAAAGGGTGTTGCCATCAAGCTGGGGTATACTAGCTTGAGGAGTCCTCCATTGGAGTCTTGGCCAAAAGAACAAGCATCAAAACCCCATTTTGGTCGACATTTGCTGCTAGAACAGGTAGTTGTCACAGCTTGTTCTAGCTGTGATTTTATGTTCGATTTTGTATGTTCATAGCTTGTTTAATCCACATAAATGATCCTTATTGTTATGGGTTTGTTTATTTGTATATTAATCATCATAAAACATGGATTTTCAGATCTAAAATCATGTTTTAAATACAAATTTATCCGCTGCGTTTTTCTGAAATACCAAGAGGATAAAACGGTTTTATCTTCATATAAACCCAACAATGGCATCTAGAGCCGTTTATGTGGATGACTTGCTTGATTTATCTTTTGAAATGGTTTTAAAAGATGATATTAGACATGTTATAGGCTGATTTTGGGCTGTTATAGTTTATTTGAATGATTCCCCAAACTTTCAAGGTCATATCAAACATGCTAGTGATTAGACCTTGAAAGAAACATATTATGAATGTTGGTTGTTTGGACAATGATTAAACCCAAAATTTCAGTTTATGTTGGCTGAAATTTGGGTTTTAAATGGGTTTTTCATTATATGGATTGATGATTTGGTCATTGGTTGTTAAAGTGCATAACCTAGCTTGTGGCCTTGTGTTGTTTGGATGATTCTTGTGGTTGTTCTATTCATTCAATTTGGTTGTAATATTTGTGTTTATTCCTTTGGGTTGTAATTATTCATTCATTTGGTTATGTAATAATAGATTAGGTTCATTTCCTTTACTAGAAAAAAATGTATTAGGATACAATTTTGTAAAAGGAAGATGTACAAGATCAAGACCCAAAGATGGACACAAGACACAAGAAACATGGAGCATTTGGATGCGGTTCTAGTGGGAGGTTCTTGGAACCTTATGATATGTTTGACCCTTAGAAAGACCATAGACAACACTTGTGATGGCAAACAAGTGTTGTCAACTTAAGGGCTATGGTTATGCACATATGATTGTTTATGTTTATGCTTGTTTGATTGTTTGTTGTTTGATTGTTTGGTTTGTTTTTGAATATTCATAACAAACTCATTAACAAACTTAACAAGCTGAAAATGTTGGTTCTTTAAAGTTAATAAAGTTATTAAAATGGTTTAATGATTTTAAAGATTAAAATTGGTTTTAATCTAAGAACCATAGGGTACCTTGTATTTGAAAGCATACAATACAAGTACATAGAGTTTTCTAAACTAGAATAAGAAATCTCTAAAATTTTAAAAACGAGATCAACACCGTCCTTTTACACAACACTTGAGTCACTTGGGAACTCTTAGTGGGATAAAGGTCACCTAACCATTTTGAGGGAACTTGTGATTTGAGGTGAGAATGCCTTACTTATGGGATAAAGGTCACCTAACCATTTGTTTTGGCAAACTCACACGTGGGTGTAAGTAGGATGTCTTGATTTGCAAACCATGTTAAATGGATCACCTACAATGTGGTTTCCAAATGGTGTTGATGGGATTTACATGCCGACTTTACATATGATGTTCAGAGTCGATCCCATACCTCTAGAAGTTGCAAATGGTTGCAACCGTCAATCGTTGACCACCTTATTAATTTAAATCGTGGGATAAAGGTCACCTAACACAATTTAAATGTAATGTTGGGTTCTAGATTTTAATATATAATTGACCTTAATAGGCATTAATTATTAAAATTGATAATATCGAAAATACTAAATAAAACTTTGTTAAATTTTGTAGATGGCCTCTAATAATGATAATTCCGATAACTCATCCGCGTCCAACCAATCTTTACGAGCGATCCTCCAAAAGGAACGTCTAAATCACAACAAATTCATCGTTGGTATCGAAACTTGAGAATCGTTCTCAAGCAAGAGAGAAGATCGTACGTTTTAGACGACCCTATCCCTGATCAACCTAGCGAGGATGATGAGGAGGCCTTCAATGATTGGCTAAAGTACACTGAGGACTCTGTCCAAGTGTCTTGTCTCATGCTAGCGAGCATGACTCCGGATCTCCAAAAGGAGTATGAACACCACGGGGCTTATGACATGATAACCCAGCTAAAGGAAACGTTCCAACAGCAAGCGAGGGTTGAGCGTTTCGAAACGGTTCGAGCACTCCATGCATGTCGTATGGACGACACCAATCTGTTTCATCTTATGTACTTAAGATGAAATTCGTATTGACCGCCTCGAGAGGCTTAATTGTCCCGTCTCGAAGGAATTGGCCACGGATTTGATCCTCAATGGCCTTACCAAAAGGTTAGAGACATTCGTGTTGAACTACAACATGAATGCTTGGGATAAAAGCATTGGTGAGCTTCACTCAATGCTCAAAACGGCCGAGGCGGCCATGGGTAAAAGGGTTTTACCCGTTCTCACCATTAATGAAGGTGGGAACAACAAAGGCCTCGTCCCGCACCCAAGGCAAAGGTTGCCAGGGTAAGGGACCCGCTTGGGGAAAAGGGAAGGGGTGGCAAGGGTGCCACCCAAAGCACAAGAGAAGAAGCAAAAGGTTGCTACAAATGACCCATGCTTCAAGTGTGGGGAGATTGGACATTGGGCAAGGAATTGTCCTGTCCATCTCCAAGAGTTGAAAGCCAAGAGGGATGCCGGGCAGACCTCAGGTACATATACATGATTCATATTGATCTTAATGTTACATCTTCTAACACATGGGTATTGGATACCGGATGTGGAACTCACATTTGCAATTTGTTGCAGGGGTTCACAAGAAGTAGGGACTTCAAACAAGGGGATGTTAGCCTCTTCATGGGAAATGGAACTAAAGTCTTAGTTGAAGCTCGTGGAGACTACATCCTAAGACTTCCAAGTGGTTTGGAAGTTATTTTGAAGAATGTTTTGTATGCTCCTAGTTTGACTAGGAACATTATTTCTGTATCCCAATTAAAACATTATGATTATGTATTATCTTTTATCGAAAATGATATTCATGTTTCTTTAAATGGTATGTTCTATTTTAAAGCTATTCCAATTAATGGTATTTATGAATTGGTTCATGAAAATACTTTAAATAGTTCATTGTACCAAACTAACACCAAGAAACTCAAGTTGGACTTAAGTGATACCTATCTTTGGCATTGTCGTCTTGGTCATATAACAAGAAACGTTTACAAACACTTCAAAAGAATGGTCTTTTAAAAACAAATGAATGTGATTCATTTGATGTTTTGAGTCTTGTTTACAAGGTAAGATGACTAAGGCACCCTTTAGTGGAACTACCGAAAGGGCAAAAGATTTATTAGGAATCATACATTCGGATGTATGTGGTCCTTTTAAGCCAATGACTAGGAATGGTGAAAGATACTTCATTACCTTTACCGACGATTATAGTCGCTATGGGTATGTGTACTTGTTAAGGCACAAAGACGAAGCTTTTGAAATGTTCAAAATCTTCAAAAATGAAGTAGAAAATCAACTCAACAAGTCAATTAAAATTCTTCGTACCGATAGAGGAGGTGAATACCTAAGTGATGCCTTTCAAAATCATCTTAGGAGTTGTGGGATTGTCTCACAACTCACTCCACCTGGAACACCACAACATAATGGTGTGTCTGAGAGGAGGAATCGAACCTTATTGGATATGGTCCGATCTATGATGGCTAGAAGCACATTACCTCTATCATTTTGGGGTTTCGCTCTGCTCTCCGCGGCCCGTATTCTAAATATGGCCCCAACCAAAAAGGTAGAAAGGACACCTTTTGAGATATGGCATGGAAGTGTTCCATCCCTATCGTACTTAAGGGTTTGGGGATGTGAGGCTTATGTTAAGACTCCCACCCTAAACAAATTGGATGTCCGATCCACCAAGTGTATCTTTATTGGATATCCTAGAGATTCTATGGGATATTATTTCTATGATCCAATGGAACAAAAGGTGTTTTTGCCAGAAAGGGTGAGTTCTTAGAAGCAAAGTTCCTTATGGAAGGAGCTAGCAGTAGAACAATCAAGAACACAGCCCGATGCACGTTTGGTTGAAACTGGCACTCAACATAAGGATGTAGGATGATCAAGTGGTTGATCATACACACAACACGTTCGCAGAAGTGGTAGAACTAGTAATCCACCTGAAAGATATGGATTTTTCATGGATGGATGCTATGTGATAGATTCTGATGAACCAACCACATACCATGATGCAATGTCCAACACGGATTGTGACAAATGGCTTGAAGCCATGAACGTTGAGATGCAATCCATGTATGACAATCAAGTATGGGACTTGGTTGTACCACCTCTTAACTCCAAGATAGTTGGAAGTAAGTGGGTTTTCAAGAAGAAAACCGATATGCATGGAAACTTGGATACTTATAAAGCTAGACTTGTAGCAAAAGGTTTCACTCAAACTCAAGGGGTTGATTATGATGAAACCTTCTCACCTGTTGCGATGCTAAAGTCTATAAGGATATTGTTTGCCATAGCTGCTCATTATGATTATGAGATTTGGCAAATGGATGTCAAAACCGCTTTCCTAAATGGATATCTTGAGGAAGATGTCTATATGGTTCAGCCTGAAGGTTTCCACATACATCCAATACATCCTAATAAAGTATGCAAGTTAAAGAAATCAATCTATGGATTAAAACAAGCACAGAGAAGCTGGAATCACCGTTTTGATGAGGAAGTAAAGAATTTGGTTTCATCAAAAACGCTGATGAGGCTGTGTGTATAAGAAGGCTAGTGGGAGCACAATAACTTTCCTAGTATTGTATGTTGATGACATACTACTATTTGGAAATGACATTCCAACCTTGGAAGGTGTAAAAACCTGGCTTGGAAGTTGTTTTTCCATTAAGGATCTTGTGAAGCCGCCTATATTCTGGAATAAAGATCTATAGGGATAGATCAAGGCGGTTGATTGGTTTGAATCAAAGTGCATATATTGATAAAATCTTGAAAAGGTTCAAGATGGAAAACTCTAAGAGGGTACCGTACCTATTCAAAGAGGAACGATGTTGAGTACGACTCAATGTCCAAGCTCAAAGTATAGCAAGATAAAATGAAGGCAATTACGCATCTGCTATTAGATCCATCATGTATGCAATGATATGCACTCGACCGGACGTTTCATACGCCTTAAGTATGACAAGCCGTTACCAACAAAATCCTGGAAACAGTCATTGGATGGCTGTTAAGAACATACTTAAGTACCTAAGGAGGACAAGAGATATGTTCCTAATCTATGGATCTGGTGACGAGGAACTCATTGTAAAAGGTTACACGGATGCGAGTTTCCAAACCGATCGTGATGATTCACGATCTCAATCGGGATACATTTTCATTCTGAATGGAGGAGCTGTCTCTTGGAAGAGCTCCAACAGGATGTGGTGGCTCTGTCAACTACAGAATCAGAATATGTCGCCGCTCATTGGCAGCTCAAGAAGCTGCATGGTTGAAGAAATTCATTGCCGATCTAGGGGTTGTCCCTTACATTCAGGACCCCCTAGAGATCTTTTGTGATAACGAGGGTGCGATTGCACAAATCAAGGAACCCGTGCTCATCAAAAGACTAGGCACATTGAGCGGAGATTCAACTACATACGAGATGAAGTTGAAAAGGGAAAGATATGTATTCGCAAAGTTCACACGGATCAAAACATTGCGGATCCCCTCACGAAGCTCCTTGAAAAGGCAAAGCATGAAGGTCATACTTGTGCCATGGGACTTCGATATTCTAGTGAGTGGATTTGATCTGTAAATTTTGTATTGGATATATGGAACTTTCTATTATTTGAATAAAATTATTGGTTATAATGTTTCAAATAATATTTCAATTTAGCATGTTTAATCCATGAGTAAAATCTTTACTCTAAATGTCCGTAGTCGTTCACACTTGTGGGAACAAGTTTGAAGTAAGACTATTATGAACTTGGATTGGTTGATACTCAAAAGGATGAATATAGAGCAATGGGTTGCTACCAAGGTTCATAGATATTTGTGGGATACAAATATTGGACTAACCCGCATCTCAAATTTTACTACATGGAATCTTATTGATTGATCATAAGTATTTTGAGTAAAGGCGAATATCATTTGGTATCCTCCGACCTGAGATACATGTTGGATTTTGATATTCACCAAGTGTTACACCTTGAGCTTCTTCTTCACTGTCCTGAAATAGTGGACAGTACATAAGGGTATATTCAGGTATGACACGAGGTGTCTGTGAGAAACATATGTAGTCAAGATGAAATTTGTTCCTCTTATTCGTTGAGAGTTAGATGTCTAAGGCCTGAAAAGTTAAATCAACAAGAAATGATCATTCTGTGTTCTTGGATTTAACATGACATCTGAAACAAAAGGATAGATGATTGATTCACCTAAATCATTTCAAGTAGGGTACTTGAAAGGGATGATGTTATTGAATGGCTACAAGTCATGCGTATTAAGGGTAGTGAACCGTTGTTAGGCGGTATTTACTGCTTACATCAATCTTCTATGAATCTTGGGCAAGTGGGAGATTGTTGGATTCTGTGTGCCCAAGACACTTAGAATATTGATGTGGTTAGTACGTTATGATCCAAGTCGGGTTATACCCAATAACAAGTTTGGCAAACACCAATTAAATATTTAATTGATGATGTGATCATGCACTTAAATATTTACACCGATTTAGAAAATGGGTTTTCTAAATAAGTTGCATGTGAGTGGGAACAACTTATTAGGATAATTTGTTCAATCAATATTATTGAAGTGTTGTTTAAATTAGTTAGATGATCAAATAATAGTGGGAATTACAACTCATAAATTAAATGGTTAATTGTATAAGTATAAATACATATATATATATATATATATATTGTACATACAATTTATTATATGTCTAGTTCACAAGACATATTAATGTGTGATTAACAAATTGAAGGGATAAGGGTTTTAAAACCAAATTTCGGCCGCCCTCCCCTTAATCCCCATTGGACCAAACTTGCTTTGGGCACCAACACACATTTAACTCTTGTCTTGAACACTCCACAAAGCATAACCACACACATTACATGCAAAAGGCTCCAATCTCTCTCTCTCTCTCAACCTCACGGTTCAAGCAAGAAAAGAAGAGGTTTTGAAGCTTATTTTGGGTGATTCTACCTAACAAGAAAGGGTGTTGCCATCAAGCTTGGGGTATACTAGCTTGAGGAGTCCTCCATTGGAGTCTTGGCCAAAAGAACAAGCATCAAAACCCCATTTTGGTCGACATTTGCTGCTAGAACAAGGTAGTTGTCACAGCTTGTTCTAGCTGTAATTTTATGTTCGATTTTGTATGTTCATAGCTTGTTTAATCCACATAAATGATCCTTATTGTTATGGGTTTGTTTATTTGTATATTAATCATCATAAAACATGGATTTTCAGATCTAAAATCATGTTTTAAATACAAATTTATCCGCTGCGTTTTTCTGAAATACCAAGAGGATAAAACGGTTTTATCTTCATATAACCCAACAGGAACATAATTAATGTTTCCTTTTAAAACAATATGATCATGATTTAAAGTTTGTAAATAATGGTATTAAGTTTTATGGATGATGTATTTCATTTTAAGGATATGCCCTTTTAATGATATCTATGAATTGGTTCATGATAATTCGTCCTATAATAACTCATTATACACATTAAGCACCAAGAAACTTAAAATGGGTTTAAGTTATTATTATCTTTGACATTGTCATCTTGGTCACATAAACAAGAATTGGATTCAAACACTTCAAAAGGATGGTCTTTTGGAAACAAATGAAAATGTTTCATTTGATAAGTGTGAACCAAAGACTTATTAGGAATGATACATTTGGATGTATGTGGTCTTTTTTAATACAATGACAAAGATTGGTGAAAGATACTTCATTACTTTTACCGACTATTACAGTCGCCATTATTGTGTGCAGTTGATGACACATAAGTATGAAGCTTTTGAAATGTTCAAAAACTTCAATAATGAAGTAGAAAATCAACTCTACATAACTATCTATGTTCTTCATTCTGATAAAGGAGAAACTGAACCCTATTTGGATATGGTTCAATTTATTATGGCTATGAGCTTACCATCTTTATCATTTTGGGTTATCGCATTGCTCTTTAAGGCTCATATTATGAATATGACCCGGACCAAGAAAGTGTAGATTAGTTGAATATCCTAGAGACTGTATAGGATACTGTTTCTTCGACTCAACAGAGCAAAAGTAATTATTGCATGAAAGGCTAAGTTCTTGGAAACCGAGTTCCTTATCGAAGGAATGATATATAGAACTGTGGAACTTGATAAGGATCAAGATCCACAAGCCGATACACTTATGGTTGACACTAGCTATTAACAAGAGGTTGTTGATGATGAACAAGAGGTTGTTGATGGTAATCAAGAGGTTGATCAATACACACAAAATGTTCACAAATCTGGTAGAGTTAGTATTCCATATAAGAGATATGGATAATCCAAGAATGGATGCTACATGGTTGACCCCTGTAGGCTAACCATATACCAAGATGCTATGTCCAATTTGGATTGGGACAAATGGCTAGAAGCCATGAATGTAAGGATGCAATCCATGTATAACAACGAAGTTTGGGAATTGGTTGACCCTCCACTTAACTCCAGACCGGTTGGATACAAGTGGGTTTTCAAAATGAAAACACATATACATGGAGACTTGAATACTTATAAGTCAAGACTTATAGCGTAAGGTTTCCATCAAACTCAATTGGTTGATTATGATGAAACTCTTACGCCCGTAGCAATGCTAAAGTCGATTAGGATATTATGTGCCATAACTGCATATTCTGAATATGAGTTTTGGCAAATGGATGTCAAAATCGCTTTTCTTAATGGACATCTCGAAGAGACTATCCATATAGTTCAGCATGATGGTTTTGGCGATCCATGACATCCTAATAAAGTATATAAGTTAAAGTGATCAATCTATGGATTGAAACGAGCATCAAGAAGGTTGTGTATATAAGAATGCCAGTGGGAGCATAGTTACATTTTTTGGAATTGTATGTTGATAACATACTACTATTTGGAAATAGTATTCCAACTTTGGAAGGTGTTAAAACCTAGCTTGGATGATGTTTTTCATATAAGATCTCGTTTAAGGCACCCATATTTTGGAATAAGGATCTATAAGGATAGATCGAGGTGGTTGATAGGGTTAAACGAAAGTGCATATATTGATAAAATCTTGAAAAGGTTCAAGAGGGAAAACTCTTAGAAAGGTATGGTACCTATTCAAAGAGGGACAATGTTGACTACGTCTCAATGTCCAAGCTCATAGGATGAGCAAAATCAAATGAAGGATATCCCATACACATCTGCTATAGGATCCATCATTTGTCTCATGATATGCACTAGACTGGACGAGTCATGCTTATTAGGTATGACAAAGTTGATACCAATAGAAATAACCATTGGATGGCTGTTAAAAGTATTTTGAAATACCTTAGTAGGACTAAGGATATGTTTCTAATATATGGATCTGTTAAAGAGGAAGTCGTTGTAAAGGGTTACACGGATGCAGGCTTCCAAAACTGATCGAGGTGATTTTCAATCACAATCGGGGTATACTTCCATTATGAATGGAGGAGAAGTGTCCTTGAAAGGTTCTTAGTAGGACACGGTAGCATTGTTCGCTACAAAATCCGAATACATAGCCGCTTCATTGGCAGCTTGGGAAGCTGCATGGACAAGTTTGTCCATTGCTTATCTAGGGGAGGTCTCTACCATTCAAGACCACTAGAAATCTTTGGTAATTACGTGGGTGCGATTGCTCAAATCAAGGAACCCCGTACTCATCAAAAGACTAAACACCTTGAGAGGAGATTCAACATCATATGGGATGGAGTTGAAAAAGGGTAAAGATATGTATTTATAAAGTTCATAAATATCAAAACACTGTGGATCCACTCATGAAGCTCCTTGTGAGGGCAAAGTATGAGGGTCATACTTGTGCCTTAGGACTTTGATATTCTAGTGATTGGAATTGATCTGTTTAGCATATAAAATATGGAACAATTGTAATATTTAACTCTTTTATATATTTGAGTTATGTTCCTTTTTCGCATGTTTACATCCATGAATAAGTTTATTATTCTAAATGTTCGTAGTCCGTCATATTTGTGGGAAAAAATATGAATGTAAGACTATTATGAACATGGATTGGTAGATATTCATAAGGTATGAATATAGAGCAATTGGTTGCTACCAAGGTTCATAGATATTTGTGGGATACAAATATTGGACTGACCCGCGGCTCAAATTTTAGTACATAGAATCTCTTTGATTGTTCATAAGTAATTTTGAGTAAAGGAGAATATCATTTAGTATCCTCAGACCTGAGATGCATATTGGGTTTTGATATTCACAAATGTTATACCTTGAGTTAGTTCTTCAGTATTCTGAAATAATGGACAGTACATAAGGCTATGTTCAGGTGTGACACAAGGTGATTGTGAGAAACGTATGCAGTCAAGATGGGATTTGTTCCTCTTATTCGTTGAGATCAAGATGTCTAGGGTCTGATTAAGTTAAATCAACAAGGAATGATCATTCTGTTTCCTTGGATTTAACAGGACATCTGTAACAAAAGGATAGATGATCGATTCACCCTTGAAAGGAATGATGTTACTAAATGGCTTTTAAGCATGCGTATTAAGGTTAGTAAACCGTTGTTAGGCGGTATTTACTGCTTGCATCAATCCTCTATGAATCTTGTGCAAGTGGGAGATTGTTGGATCCTGTATGCCCAAGACACATAGAACATTGATGTGGTTAGTACGTCATGATCCAAGTCGGGTCATACCCAATAACAAGCTTAGCAAACACCAATTAATATTTCATTGATGATATGATCATGCAATTAAATAAATTCACTAATTCAGAAAATGGGTTTTCTAAATAAGTTGCATATGAGATTGAACAACCTATATGGATATTTTGTTCATGGATATTATTTGTAATGTTGTTTAAATTGGTTAAATAACATCAACTAATAGGAGTGTGTGTATATAAGTTATATAATTAAAGGGCTAATTACATAACTTATTCTAATTTAATTTACAAAATTGAATAGTGAATTTTGGGGGGGAAAACCCTTAAAGGGTATGATTTTGGCCGCCCCCTTTAAGATGGGGTTCCACTTTTGTTTTCTTGGATGTCTTAGAACCTTAGAACACACACACACCATCTCCTTTCCTCTATCACATGCAAGGACCACAAAAACAAAAGGTAATCTCCTTTCTTGAAGAGATTCTCGGCTGGAAGATGTTCCAGCAGCACCCTTTTGTTCGTTTTGGGGCTGGAAGATGTTCCAGCAGCATCTTCTTGGTCGTTTTGGTGCTTAAATCCTAGCAAGAATGGTGTATGCTTGATGCTTGTGGGTATGAATGCTTGAGGACACCTTTTCTTGGTGTTTTGGCTGTTCACGATCATCATCTTCTTCACCCAAAATCGTTTTTCAGCAGCTTTACTAAAGGTAGTCTGTATGACTCGTTTTGGGTTGTTATTTCTTATTGTATGCTAGTTCTTCACATAATAAGGATCCTCTTGTTATGGGTTTGTTTGTTTACACATAATAATGTTAATTTTCAGAAACATTAACATGATTTAAGGTTTCCTTCCGCTGCGTTCATATGTTTAAATGGTTAAACAAGTTGTAAATGGCCCAACAAACCGCTTCAATACTTTACGAGTAAAATAAGTATATAAGTATATAACTAATACATAAAAAACTGGGAACTTGATTTGAGATGACCGAGAAATGATTGTATATCATCTTGAAATGCTTGTTTTTGCATGACTCGCGTTATTAAAACGAGAAATGATAGTAACTAATGTTGTTATCTGATTTATATCTTATTTTTAGTCATTTTTATGCTTAATATGTAATTTTGCATTACTTATCCTAAGTCTATGGAGTTAAGTGCAATTAGTGAATATTAGTGTAAACTATAAATAGGTTAATTGTCATTAGGTGTTGTTAATGGTTGCATGACCAATAGATTGAGGGATTATTTGTAAACACATATTTTGGAATCTAATCGAATATCAAAGGGGTTTTGATTGTGATTATCATATTTTGATCTAATTCTTCATGATTTGATTCATGTGTGATTATCCTCGAGTTACAATTTCGTATAAGAGCCATTTTGGATCAAATTCACTGATGATTTGAAGATTTTTAGGGAGAGAAGTTGAGGTTTTAGTAGTTTTTGTTCAATATCATGTTTTCCTCAATTTCAGATCAAATTTGAGTGTTACTGATATGGAAATTGATTGAAGTTTGCTTGTGATTGGTTAGGAAAGCTCTGTTAATGATGAGGTTTCAATTCCATTGAGATTTGGGCGATTTCAGATTGATTTCGTGTTGAAAAAGCATTTCAGCTTCGTCCCGCGAAATTACCAATTCATCCAGCAAAATTGCCTGTTCTTTCAGCGAAACTACAAGTGTTTTACACTTTGTAGCTAATTTCAGCATCTCAGCGAAAGTAGTGATATTGAACGAAAGTTCAACAGTGCTTGTGTGCGTATTACAAGCAAAATTGTTGTCGAAAGTATCTTTGAATGAAAGTTCAAGCTTGTTTTGTGCGAAATTATCAGCGAAACTAAGCAGTCTAAAGCCTTTGGCCAGTGAAACTGCTATCGAAATTTCTAGCGAAACTACTATCGGCTCAACGAAACTTGAGTTCACAGCGAAACTAGCTCTGTGAAACTATAATTTCGGCGAAACTATCATTTCTTCAGCGAAATTCGAATGTTAAAGATGACTTTTTCCACCTAGTTGGGATTAATTGAGTTCATCCCGATAAAGAAATTTTCATCGATTTTGCAAGATTTATAAAAAAAACCCTGCATAATCTAACATTGATTCAGCTTGACCCCAGTTGCTAAGATTGTCTAGCATGACATTTACAAAATAATATTATTCCCGGGGGAGAATTATTTTACAAATTTTGGGAAAATATTTTTGGACGGGTTAATTGCAACAAAAAAATAAAAATAAAAATGGCTTTTGGAGAACTGTTTAAATCCTTCAAATTTGATAATCTAACATTTGCACAATGTTGGTTTGATAATTTTGCAGGTTTAAAGAATGATTAGATGTCCGATTTTCTTGATCATTTTCGGTTGGTGTCAAACATCTGAAGAAGTTTGATGCCCAATTCATGAACAAGTTCTAAGATTGCTAGATTCCCTCCCATCAGAATGGAGCTCACCCGGCAAGTCGATTAAACGAGATAGAGATTTTCGGGATTACAAACTAATGGAGGTGATCAACAAGCTGAAAGAAATGGAGTTGGATATCAAACGTCGTGAGTACTATGAATCGACATATGTTACTCAAAATATCACTTCAAACTCCATAGAGAAACCAGAAGAGAGAACAGATGCTAGCACCAATTCTGATGGTTTACCAAAACCTGGAATTGAAAAGGTACAAGAGGAGCTTAAGCAGACATCAATGGGTAAAGGTGGAGCTAAGTTGAATGATAATTATTTGATGCAATGAAGGAAGAGGAATGGAAGCGAAATACCATAGTTTGCAACTACGAGAAGGCTCTTACTGTAGAAAGAGTCATCCTGGATCTTCCATACGAGACAGTTCAGGATATGTGTTCTTCTGCTTGCAAAATTAGACTATATGGTATGTATAAAGCTAATAGGTTACTTCTAGATAACCAAAAGGAATTAACCACCATAAACAGAGAACTTAAAAAGAATGAAGCCAAGTATTTCATAAATTAAATGAATCTTTAAAAGAATGTGATTATTTAAAATGAACTCTTCTTGAAAGAAATGTTGAAATTAATCTTTTAAACGAAGGAGTCACCTTGGCTGAATTTGAAACAAGCAAGCTTAAAACATGCTTTACAGATGGACTGTATCATGAATGAAATAGGAAGAGTTACTATGTAAACGAAGGGGAGCTACGATTAAAACGGGAGTGCGTTGTGGTAAAAATCCATACGTCTATCCTCCTTTTTGCACTAATTGTTACTCTTTAATGCGTCAACCTTATCCATCTAATGATTCGATTGAAGCTGCAAAAACTAAAAGTTTAAATGCAGGTTTAAGCAGAGTTAATCTTAAAGAGGTTAGAGATGTGCAGAATTCTCATGTAGGTTTGGGATTCCTTGGGTAGGAATTTGATAAGATTAATGACGATTCCACCTCTGGTGTTCCAAAACCAATATCAGTTGCTTCTCCAACCTTCTTCAACAAATTCAAAACAGGTAATATTCCTTCGTTTGTTCCTGTCAGGTTTTTTAAAGAAGGAACAGTTATTGAATCGTCAGGCAATGAGAACCCTATAACAATAGGAGGTGTCCATCAAAATCCATTGGAAGCAGATCGATGTATACGAGACTGGTCAAGCTCAGATGATGAATCAAACACAGAGCACCGTGTCAGTTCATCAAAGATCAAGATATCACCTGAAACTGTCAAGTCTCAAACGTTCGAAAAACTAAATCAAGACCAATACGGATCTCTTTTCCAATTGCAAAACAACCCAAGTGAAGATTTCATTGCCGATTCAGCACGGGAAAATTCAGAACAAGAAAGAATCTGCTACAAGCTCAAAGCAATTCTCATCCCTACCTACACAACACGGTTCAGTCAAGCATCAAAGCCTTTCAAGGTTTGTTTTGAATGTGGAAAAAGGGTCATGTGGTAAAGAACTGCCCCTCAAAGACTTGCTTCAAATGGTAAAGGCAAAATGAATTGCTTCTCCAAATGTAAGTCTACAAAGAATGTTTTTTAGACGGTAAAGGCAACACGGGTGCTTCTCTGGATCAAGAGGTAAAAAGCACACATCTTTGAATGGTTGGATGAAAAACTCTCTATCCAAATCTTTCATATGAAGCCGAATTTATATGATTCAAAGATGAAATGAGCAAAGGTTCAAAACCAAATTCTTTTTCTTCTGGTGTTAAACATAAAATGTTTTCCAAATTTAATTCATTCAAATCCAAATTAATTGAATCAAAACAAATTTGGCAGATTAAAAAGAAGGATACAAATATCCCACATTGTTTAAACGGTTGTGTGCAGAAGCAGGTTTCTTATATTGATGAAAAAGGAACTTCCAGGACTACGATGGCCTAGGTTCCCCTTTCTAACTAATTTGTTAATGAGTGCACGAACAATTCAAGAGAATTGTTAGTAATCCGGTTTACTGACAAAGATTGTTCCTAATTCAATTTGAGGCGGAATAAAAGTTAAGGTCATGGTATTTTATCCACAATCTGGATTTTTATGTGCACAATCACAGTTCTCAATTCATAATCACTGCATATTTCTTGTGAATTCATGTCTTATATTCATATCAGTGTAGTTTGGAAGACCTTCTTTGGTAAAAATTTTTTTGTATAGTTTTATAAAAACAAAATTAAAAGAAATTGAAAGAAATAAAAAAAAATTAAAAAACAATTAATTAAAAAAACAAAAGAAAAATTTCACAAAAATAAAAATTTAGGGGGAGAGTATATAAGTAATACGTAAAAAAATTAAAAAAGAACTGGGAACTTGATTTGAGATGACCGAGAATGATTATATATCATCTTGAAATGCTTGCTTTTGCATGACTTGCATTTTTAAAATGATAAATGATAGTAACTGATGTTATTATCTGATTTACATCTTATTCTTAATTGCAAATAATAAAAAAATAGGTTCTTTAATGATATGCTTAGTAGACTTAGCCTGAAGAATAAAGTAGACAGCAACATGATGATTTAAATTAAAAATATGCTTAAGGATGTCTGGATTTACTTAATCACTTTGGCATGTACGAAAACAGAGTCCCGACAAAAATTGGATTGAGGATTGATCTTTTGCCCACCATGATACAATTCATATAAGCCCTATATTTTAGCCATCATTGGTGTATTTATGTGTCTTGTGTTTGTGCTAACCTCCTCTGCTGTACGGAAGTACTGACCTGGAGTGATGATCTCCTTCGCTATACGATAGTAGTAACCTAGAAATCTCATCGGCACATGATTAAATGGTTATATCCTTTGTTATACGTGAGTATAGACCTAGAGCTCTCACCATCTTGATCTAAGTTGTGTTAAATCATTTAAAAGATGAATTCGTCACAAATGCAATATTCTGTTGATAATCACTCACACTAATGCACAAGACTTGTTTTATAAAGATTGTAACAAAATTCAAGAAATGGTGATGTTGGGTGAGGTTTTTGCCAAATGATTTTGGGGTCCTAGCATTCTAAAGCATTTAATCGAACCTTAACGAATCATCTGCTGCTTGTTGAAAAAGATAGGGCATGGGTTAAAGTGAACAAACATATGGGCAATCGTTATTGATCTTTTTGAATTTCAAAATCATTTAAAGGTTGTGGTTAGATTCAGTTATCAGCGTGATCTCATTGCTTGTTGATGTTGAAATTCATCTTTGTGCTAAAGTATATCTTGAGGATGTGATCTCATGATCGATTCAGTTCTCGGTTATAAAAAAAATATGATAGAGAAAAAAAGTTGTTATATATAATATATATATATATATAATAAAATATAACACAATTTCATTTCAATTTGTTTTAGGTCTTCCATATTATGCTTTTACATTTTTATCATTTTTCATGCATTTCACAGAATTTGCGTACAAACAAACACGAGTTCGCTTGTTTTTTCACACACAGATAAACACGAGTTTATTTTGTTAAAATGAAATGATCTAATTAGAAATGTCGAGATCGTATTTGCGAATGTGTTTCAGATATTAGCTGTAAGTGATGGCCAATCATTAGTTGACCAGTATACCAGATCATAAAACCTTTTCCTCAAATTTGTAGAAGATACCGAGCTAGGAATCCGCCACCTACATCTTCTGAAGCACCCAAGAATAGAGGTTTGGGAAATCTGTTCCAATATCCATGTAAAGATTACATTCAAAAAGTGGGGAGCACATAAATAGGGGGAGCTTATGAAATGAATAATCTTTCTAATCAGATTCAGAAAAATTCAAATTGAATATCTTTCTAATGTTGACTTCTCGATGCTGAATTGGTTTGAAAACGTTGATACTGATAGACTAAGGGGAAGTATTGTTGGAGCTGTACAAGATAGTCTATGTTATCAATATTCAAAGTCAACAATAGTCAACATCACCGTCAAAGTCAACACAATAGTCAAACCCGACACGTTCGAGATGAAGAACCGAGATAATACGTTGAAGATTTAGATGACTAGGAGTTTTATTGTAATAAATATATTTTGTGTGAACAAAATATATTTTATCTTGTTTTTAGTCATTTTATGCTTAATATGTAATTTTGCATTAATTAGCCTAAGCCTAGGGAGTTAAGTGCAATTATATAGTCAAGACTATAAATAGGTTAATTGTTATTAGGTGTTGTTAATGGTTGCATGACCAATAGATTGAGGGATTATTTGTAAACACATATTTTGCATTCTAATTGATGATCAAAGGGGTTTTGATTGTGATTATCATATTTTGATCTAATGCTTCATGATTTGATTCAAGTGTGATTATCTTAGAGTTACAAGTAAGATACCTTCAAGAACGTGAAAAGCTCTTCAAGAACAAGGTTGTAGCAACAAGTTTCTGTTAGATATGAGAATGGTAAAGTTTTAAATGAAAAATGAAGACAAACCCATGAAATGACCAAGCCGGGAGACAAGAAGCTTACACTTGATGTGGCCTGCGGTTTGGAGTGGGTAGCTGGTCGAGGATGGCCTAGAAGTCCTTGGACAAGTCTGGAGAGTCTTGAGCAAGGCTGGAGAGTCTCAAAAAAGGTTGGAGAAGGCCGAACAAGAAAGAACCGTGTACCCAAGAGCACTCAAAACTTCACCTTTGTTGTTCTTGAGCTTGGCAGATTATGGAATGGTGTTGTTCTTTGAAAGTAAGGCTCAGATTTGAGAGAAACCTTTGATGTGTGTGTGTGTTTCGGTTAGAGAATCCAAGAATGACAGGGAGAGATGAGGAGTGAGGTGTATGTGGTGCATGTAAGGAGAGTGGTGGTTATGGTGGTGGTGTAGAAGAGAGGGGAGCGTAGGAGAGGGGGCGGCCGATTTTGGCCTCATGTGAGGAGGGGTTAAATTAAAATTTAAATGCTAAATAATATTATGTGTAGTGGTATTATTTGTAGTATTGGGTAGTATTTTAGATGGTATAATTAGTTAGTTGATATGTATCATGTGCATGATGCATGTATTAGCCGAAAATTTTAATGTGTAGGCACACAATTTAATTGTTTCACCATGATTGAATTTTTCAAGGCTGACTAATTAACTTTCCCGGGACACTACGATTTACCTAAATAATGTTTGAACCCACTAAAACATCACAAAACACAAGTCAGAAAGGGGGGGGGGGGCAAGGCAAGATGCAATGCGGCTGAAAATTGCTCATCCGCATTACCCCAATGCGGATGAAAATGCCCATTTGCATTAACCATATGCGAATGAGGATTGCCCATCCGCATTAACACAATGGGAATGAAAATTGCCCATCCGCATTAACCAAATGCGAATGAGCCAGGAGGAAAAGCGGTCCATTAAGACAAGAGTACCAAACACATAGCATGGAGGAGAGAATAGTATAAATGATAGTAGCAATATTATTAGTAGAATCGGAAAAGATGCAGGTCGGTAAGGTAAGAATTATGACTTAGAGTTGGTTGTTACATTCTCCCACCATTTAAGAAATTTCATCCCGAAATTTTAGTTTCACTTAGATTCGGTAAGGGTGGGTTTGTAGAGGTGCACGTAACTCTTCCACATTTCATCTTCTCACTCCCAAGTGAATTCAGGTCATCGCCTAGAATTCCACCTTACTTTGACCATGGGTATGCAACCATATTTGACTTTCGTGACCAGCTGGTCAGTGATCTCTAAGGGTTCTTCTAGGAAGTTCAACTTATAGGTTACCCTAACTTACCTTAATGGTACCTCCAAGGTCTTGTCTACCAGACACTTTTTAAAGTTAACACATGAGTGGTGTCATGTATGTAACTCAACTCCTGCGGCAGCTTTAACTTATATGCCACGAGTCCAACTCTTGCTAGTATCTTGAATGGTCCATGTATCTCGGGCTTAGTTTTCCTCTCTTTCCAAACCTCACGTTAGCATTCCATGGTGCCACTTTCAACATTACATTATCACCCTCTTGAAAATCTAAAGGTTTTCGTCTTCTGTCAACGTATTTCTTTTGACAATCTATGGCTGCTCTCAAATGCTCCTAAATATTGAATATCTTTTCGGTGGTTTCCAACATGATGTCGGGTCCCATTACTTGGCTGTCACCAATCTCATTGCAATCAATGTTGATCGACATTTCATACTATATAGGGCCTCATACGGAGCTACCTTTATACTTGCGTGATAACTATTATTATAGGAGAACTCTATGAAGGAAGATGGTTGTCCTATTCCCGCCAAAGTCATTCACGCAAGCTCTTAGCATATCTTCTAGGGTCTAAATAGTTTTTGCTCTGGCCATCGGTTTGTGTGTGGTAAGTAGTGCTTAAATCTAAACGGGTTCCAAATGCTTACTAGAGTGATCTCCAGATTATGAAGTGAAGCGACTATCATGGTTGGAGATGATTGACAAAGGTACACTATGCCTGGTCACTATTTCATCAATATACAACTGAGCGAGTTTCGTTAGGTCATAGTCTTCCCTAATCGGCAAGAAGTGAGCTCATTTAGTTAGCTTGTCCACTATTACCCAAATGATGTCAGGACCTCTAAAAGTTCTGGGTAGCTTTGTGATGAAATCCATTGTGACGTTATCCCACTTCACTCTGGAATTTCAAGCTGTTGCAACTTCCCAACGGTTTCGGGTTTTCAGCCTTCACCATGGGACACGTCAAACACTTGCTCACATATATGGTGATGGATTTCTTAATCCTAAGCCACCATTAGAGGGCCTTTAGATCATGGTACATCTTATCACTTCCGAGGTGAACCAAGTACCTAGACTTGGGGGCTTTGTCGAGGATCACTTCTCTAATTCCCCCGTGCTTTGGTACCCATGTTCTCCCTTCATATTTATATATACCGTCACTGTCCAGCTCAAATCTCTTCTCCATTCCTGTCAACATTTCCTCTGCGAACTTATCCTCCTTTAGCGCTTCGCCTTCTTTTTCCTTTAATCTGGCGGTAAGGTCAGTGTATACACTCATCCTCAAGGCACGAACACGTAAAGGTTTCTCCCTTTCTTTTCTGCTCACGGCATCGGCCACTACATTGGCCTTACTAGGATGGTAGCGTATCTCACATTCGTAGTCTTCAGTAACTCGACCCATCTTCATTGGCGCATTTTCAACATCTTTTGATCTAGAATGTGCTACAAACTCCTATGGTCAGTGTAAATAATCCACTTCCTACCATAGAGATAATGTCTCCACATCTTGAGTGCAAACACCATGACACCCAATTCTAGGTCATGCGTTGTGTAGTTCTTCTCATGATCGTTTAGTAGTCTTGATGCATAAGTGATTACTTTGTTGTGTTGCATTAGTACACATCCTAGTCCTTGGCGCGAGGCGTCATAATAGACCACCAAATCCTCAATTCCTTCTAGGAGAGCGAGGATAGGTGCACTACACAATTTCCTTGAGTGTTTCGAACACTTCATTATACTCTTGTTCCCACACAAAGGCTGTGTTCTTCTTTGTCAGAGTAGTCAATGGTTGCACAATGCGCGAGAAGTCTTTAATAAACCTTCGGTAGTATTCGGCCAATCCAAGGAATTGCCTTATCTCGGTAGGAGTTTTAGAAATTTTCCAGTCCTTAATCGCCTAAATCTTAGAAGGGTCAACTTGAATTCCATTTTGATTTACTACATGCTAAAAATTGGATCTCTCGTATCCAAAATTCACATTTGCATAACTTGGCATATAATTCTTCATTTTTGAGCAGCTTGAGAATTACCATGAGGTGTTTCGCATGCTTTTCCTTACTACGGGAGTAGATCAAGATGTCATGAATAAACACGATCACAAACTTGTCAAGATATGGGCGACACACACGGTTCATGAGGTCCATAAATGCCGCTGGTGCATTAGTAAGTCCAAAGGGCATGACCAGATCCTTATAACGTCCGTATCTCGTCCTGAAGGCCATTTTTGGTATGTCTTCGTTCCTTATTTTCAGCTGATGGTATCCCGATCTTAAATCTATTTTTGAAAAGTAGCTAGCTCCCTACAATTGATCAATAAGTCATCAATCCTTGGGAGAGGATACCAATTTTTTTGTCAGCTTTTTAGCTCCTGATAATCAATGCACATTTGTAGGGTTCCGTCCTTTTTCTTCACAAATAAGACCAGTGCACCCCATTGAGAAGCACTCGGTCGAATAAATCCCTTGTAGAGTAGTTCTTGGATCTGCAACATTAGTTCCTTCATCTCGGGGGGGGTGAGTCGATATGGTGCCTTAGCTACTGGTGCAGCACCAGGCAATAGGTCTATTTAGAATTCGACTTGTTGGTTGGGATGGAGTCCCGGTAGATTTTCAGGAAACACTTCTGGATACTCAAGAACTACTAGAATATCCTCAATCTTCTTCCCCTATTTGGCTTTCATTACGTAGACCATGAAAGTTAGACGTCCCTTCTCAAGGCTCTTGGTCTCTTTCAGATGGGATATCATAGGGCATAGCTTGTCACTTCCCTAGCCACGAATCACAACTACTTTCCCGTCGCTCAATGGTATCCTAAGCAGGCGTTTCTCACAAACGATTTCGACTCTATGCTTAGCCAACCAATCCATACCAACAACCAAATAGAATCCTCCTAGCTTAATAGGCAACAGGTTTATCTTCAATGTGCTACCTTTTAGGTTCATTGAACAGTCCTTGATGACTTCATTAGTTTCTGTAATGTTATCGTCGGCTATTTCTACGGTAAACGGATGAGTGAGGCAACGTTCATTCAAGTCAATCAAAGGCCAAAAAGCACTAGAGACAAAATTAGCAATTGCCCAAGTATCAAAGAGTATGATAGCAGGATGATTGTTTATAAAGAACATACCATTAACCATATTGGGTTCCTTATGAGCATCAGCTGGTCCTATCACAAATGCCCGTCCCTTAGGCTTGTTATGTCTCGCATCCTTGTCTCTTGCCAGCTTAGGGCACTTGTTCCTCATGTGCCCTGGGTCTCCACATTCATAACACTGCTTACCCGGCGTGAATGTGCAATCCTTGATCAAGTGGCCGGTTCGCTTGTACCTAAAACAAGGCATTGGGATGCATTCTCCCTGATGGTGCAATTTGCACTTGTTGCACTAAGGGTTTGTGCCTACATACAGCCTCCGTGCCCTTCCACCTTGATCGTCACACCTTACACCTTCCCCTGCTTTCCTGCTCAAACCTTATGGCTGCCCATCGCCTTGTTGGCATCAACCCATTTTCTCATTCTCTTTAGTTCTTCCCTGCTATGTCCATCCAGCCCTAATCAGGTCATCTGTCAAGCTGCTAGTGAGATCCACCGCGGATTGTAGGGTCGTAGGCCTAGAAGATGGGACCATCCTCGAACCCTAGAATGTAACCCCCAGATGAATCGGGCTACACCTTTGGCTTCTTGTGTCACGAGGTGGGGCACCAGTATGGGCATGGTTAGGAACCGGTTCATGTACGCAGTGTAGTTTGAACCTTTCATCTCTAGGCCTAAGAACTCGGATTCTAGTTTCTCCAGCTGGTTGATCGGACAATACTTGTTCATCATCAATTATCTAAACTCGGCCCAACTCATACGGCCTGCATCATTTCTTCCTCGGGGCTGAATGATGGTTTTCTACCATTCAAGCTCTAATTCCTTCAGAGTTGGGAGGAAAATTATACCATGTGCTCATCTTGCACTCACTTATATCAAGTACTGCCTCGATCTCGTACATCCAGCGGCAAGTCTCGATAGCACCCTCGATTCCATAGAAATCTTTGGGTTTGCAAGCCATAAACGTCTTTTATGAGCACCCGGTCCGGATTCCATCGGTATCATCTTGGTGGTTCCCTATTTCCAGTGGCATTGTCTTGATTCGTATTGATCTGGGCAATGATGGTCGGTATGGCGTTAGCGATTTGTTGCGTCACAATGTTTGCGATTCTTTCATCGCTTCTTGGGTTATTGATTACTGGCGGAGTTGGTGGTTCGTTTCCTTCTCGTCCAGGCCTCCTCGCGAGGGCCTCAACATGTTCCTCTCCTACCCACACAGGCTCTTCTTCTTGGCGGCATTCTAATATCAAGACAAGCAACTCGTTTAGCATCATAATAGGTTTCGATTATCCTATCACATTGATTACCCTAGAGGTCACGCCAACAGTTGCACAAAATCATAGTATATGAACAAGATGACATAATAAATAGTTTCATTAAGCATGGTCGAGAAGTTTACCGAGCAACTGAATGGTTTCCCTCAAGCTTGTGGAGTTACATACTCCATATCAATTCACACTGCAAGGTTAGTA
>JACCIX010001166.1:52500-82500 GCA_025506515.1 Flaveria trinervia | reverse complement strand
AGACCTTAATGTGACATGGATAATGTGCCTTGCAATGGTTAAAACTTATGCATTTAGCACCTTTATGATTAGAACATGCCGCCTCGAAGAGTTACCCGCAGCAACAGCGGCGGAAGTGAAGCCCTGAGGGGCAGAGGCAGAGGCAGAGGCAGAGGCAGAGGTAGAGCACCGAGGACAAGTGATGGTCCTACCAATGACAATCGGGGAACAGGAAACTCTGACATGGCAGCCTTAATCGCTCAACAGCTGGCCGCACTGATTCCGACTATCGTGGCCCAATTGAGTGATGCTCTACAGAATCACCACCCCCACGGGGATGGTGGCAATGATAACAAGGATAATAGGAACCGGACTGGGAATGAAAGCAATCAGGAGACCAGGAATGGTGGTACAGCCGTTAATGAAACTGGGATTGTTAATAAGACTGGGGTTGTGAATGCTAGACGGGGATGTTCATACAAGGAATTTTTGTAAACCGAGAGAGTTTGATGGCAAAGGTGGAGCCATAGCCATGACTAGATGGCTTGAAAAGATGGAGGCAGTGATTGATATCAGCGAATGCCTCGACAGGCAAAGGATTAAGTATGCCACGTGCTCACTACAGGGCAAGGCACTAACTTGGTGGAACACCCAGATTCAAGCCAGAGGAAGGGAATCGGCGATGCAAATGTCATGGGATGAGTTCAAATACCTAATCACTGAGGAGTACTGTCCTCTTAACGAGATGCAAAAACTTGAGCATGAGTTCTGGAATCATGCTATGGTGGGGGCTGGGCACGCGGCTTATACCGATCGTTTTCACGAGCTAGCAAGATGGTTCCGGATCTGGTCACCCCAGAATCAAAAAGCATAGAGAGGTATATTTGGGGACTTGCGCCTTAAATCCAGGCAATGGTAACCATAGCTGCTCCTCTTACTATCCAAAGTGCAATTATGAAGGTTGGCGCTCTAACTGATGAAATGGTGAGAACAGGGGTATTGGGCAGGGGAGCAAAGAAAAGGAAAGATGTTGGGGAAACGAGTCGGTCGAGTGCCGGGAAATTCGAGAAAAGGGCCAAGACAACGAGAAATTTTGTGGCCGTGACCCAGGGCAGGCGAGAGTATGTGGGTCCGCACCCCAAATGCGATAGGTGAAACTTTCATCATCCCCCAGCTATGTTGTGTCGGGTGTGCGCGAACTGTAGACGCCCGGGGCATTTAGCAAGAGACTGCAGAACAACGCCGAATATGGTCGCACCAGTTAATGCGGTTAACCCCGCCGGGAATGCCGGGGGCTGTTCCGAGTGTGGAAGCCCTGATCACTACAGGAGCATGTGCCCCAAACTGAATCGGGCACCGGGCCAACAAGGGAACAACCAGCAATAGGTAATGGCTTTAGCTGGAAATCAAGGCCCGGCGAACCAAGGGAATATGGCTCGGGGATGCGCTTTTGTCATTGGAGCCAACGATGCCCGTCAGGACCCGAATGTTGTCACGGGTACGCACTTACTCAATAATCACTTTGCATTTGTATTATTTGACACTGGAGCCGACAATAGCTTTATATCTTCTGAGTTTGTGTAATTGCTTGATTTGAGTCCTAGTAGGCTAGACACTAGCTACTCTGTAGAAATGGCCAATGGTAGGGTTGTTCAGGCTGACGCGATTATTAGAAAGTGCTCGATAATATTGGAGAACCACGCCTTCGATATAGACTTGATACCCTTTGAGTTAGGAAGTTTCGACGTGATTGTGGGAATGGATTGGTTGTCGAAACACAGAGCCGAGATTGTCTGTTGGGACAAGGTAGTACGAATCCCTATGTCAGATGGAGAAGTACTCAGAATTCAAGGAGAATGACCGGGAAGAAACTTCAAGCTTATTTCCTGCATGAAAGCACGCCGGAGTTTACGAAAACAGAGCTATGCTTTTCTGGCTCATGTGGTGGAAAAGAAAGAAGAGGAGCAGAAAATGGTAGATATCCCTGTAGTGAGGGATTACCCAGATGTATTTCCTGATGACTTGTCTAGTTTGCCTCCTCCACGGCAGGTGGAATTTCGTATAGATTTGGTTCCTGGAGCTACGCCGGTAGCAAAGACACCGTATCGGTTAGCACCATCTGAAATGCAAGAGTTATCTAGCCAGTTACAGGAGCTACTAGAGAAGGTTTTATTCGGCCGAGTCACTTGCCTTGGGGAGCACCGGTGTTATTTGTCAAAAAGAAGGATGGTTCGTTCCGTATGTTCATCGGCTACCGTGAATTGAACAAGTTAACTATGAAGAATTGGTATCCTCTCCCCAGGATCGACAACCTGTTTGATCAGTTACAAGGAGATTTGTATTTTTCCAAGATCGACCTTGATCTGGATATCATTAACTAAGGGTTTTCGAGGAGGACATACCGATGACAGCGTTTAGAACTTGTTATGGGCACTACGAGTTCTTGGTCATGCCGTTCGGATTGACTAATGCACCAGCTGTGTTTATGGACCTAATGAATCGGGTTTGTAAACCTTACTTGGATAAGTTTGTGATCGTATTCATAGACGACATACTTATCTACTCCCGATCGAAAGAGGATCATGAAGAACACCTTTGGGCAATACTGGAACTGTTAAGGGAAGAGAAACGTTTCGCCAAGTTCTCGAAGTGTGAATTCTGGCTGCGAGAGGTGAAGTTTTTGGGTCATGTGGTTAACAAAGATGCGATTCATGTAGATCCCGACAAGATCGAAGTGGTGAAGAAATGGGATGCGCCCCAGACACCTTCAGAGATACGACAATTCTTATGATTGGCCGGATACTATCGTCGTTTCATCGCGAACTTTTCAAAGATCGCTCAACGGTTGACATTGTTGACTCAGAAAGACAAGAAGTTTGATTGGGGACATGCACAAGAACAAGCGTTCCAAACGCTGAAAGATAAGTTGTGTAATGCACCAATATTGTCCCTCCCAGACGGAACTGATGATTTTGTGGTATACTGTGATGCTTCGCATCAAGGGTTGGGATGTGTACTAATGCAGAAAGATAAGGTAATTGCCTACGCTTCGCAACAACTTAAGGTGAACGAAAAGAATTACACAACTCATGATCTTGAGTTGGGCGTTGTAGTATTTGCACTCAAGATATGGAGGCATTACCTGTATGGAACCAAATGCATCATTTACACAGATCATAAAAGGCTTCAACATATCCTGGATCAGAAGGAACTCAATATGCGACAGTGACGCTGGGTAGAGCTTCTTAGTGACTACGATTGTGAAATCCGGTATCATCCGGGGAAGGCTAACGTGGTGGCTGATGCTCTAAGCCGCAAAGAAAGCGTGAAACCACTACGTGCTCGAGCTTTGGGATTGACTATTCAAACAAATTTGAAATCTCAGATCCAAATTGCACAAAGTGAGGCGTTGAAAGAAGAAAAACTTGCGTGAGAAGAATTCCACGGGTTGGATAGACAACTGATGTGCAAGGACGATGGTGTATAGTACTTCGTGGACCATATATGGGTACCCAAATGGGGAGGTGTACACACCTTGGTCATGGATGAATCACATAAGACGCAATATTCTATTCATCTTGGTGCAGACAAGATGTACCACGATCTTAAAGATCTGTACTGGTGGCTAGGCATGAAGAAAGACATTGCCATGTATGTCAGCAGATGCTTGACATGCTCGAAAGCTAAAGCTGAACATCAGAAATCATCGGGACTGTTACAGCAACCTGAGATTCCCCAGTGGAAATGGGAGAACATAGCCATGGATTTCATTACCAAACTCCCTCGAGCGAGCAACATGCATGACTCGATATAGGTCGTAGTGGATCGAATGACGAAATCAGCACATTTCTTGCCAATCCGAGAAGACTACAAAATGGACAAGTTGGCGAGATTGTACATAAAAGAGGTCATGACAAGACACGGAGTGCCGGTGTCAATCATATCCGACCGTGATGGCCGATTGACTTCACGATTTTGGCAGACACTACAAAAAGCGATGGGCACTCGATTAGACTTGAGTACTGCCTATCACCCTCAGACAGATGGTCAAAGTGAACGAACGATACAAATGCTATAAGACATGCTGAGAGCTTGTGTAATCAACTCTGGTGGTAATTGGGACACCTATTTGCCGTTGATTGAGTTCTCTTACAATAACAGCTACCATACCAGCATTGGGTGGGCTCCGTTCGAAGCGTTCTACGGAAGGAAGTGTGGATCACCTATTTGTTAGGCCGAGATTGGTGAAAGTCAGTTAACAGGCCCAGAGATCATTCAGGAAACAACCGACAAGATCTTCCAAATCAAAGATAGACTGAAAGCCGCTAGAGACCGCCAAAAGAGCTATGCCGACAACCGTCGAAAGCCTCTAGAATTCAACGTTGGGGATCAAGTGTTACTCAAAGTCTCTCCTTGGAAAGGAATAGTTTGGTTTGGAAAGAAAGGGAAGTTAGCCCCAAGATACGTTGGACCATTCGTGATTACCGAAAGAATTGGTCCAGTGGCTTACCAATTATGGTTACCACAAGAACTCAACGGTGTGCATGATACTATCCATGTGTCGAACTCAAGAAGTGTTTGGTTGACGAATCACTTGAGATCATGGATCATAAGGTGGAATTCAAAATCGATCATAAGGTGGAACAGTTGAAGCACAGTAGAATACCAATTGTTCGCGTGAGGTGGAATTCAAAGCCAGGACCAGAGTTTAAATGAGAAAGGGAAGACCAGATGAAACTTAAATATCCACACCTATTCGTGGATGACACTCTTGGACCTAACTCCAGCTGAATTCGGGATGAAATTCTCTCAACTGGGGGAGACTGTGACATCCATCACCATATGGTCCGTCGAACAACATTTAACCATACAATTCTTTCTTAATTATTATTCCTTTCTTCATGAACTCCTGTTTTAAGAAATCATGTTTCCTTTATTACCCTTGTGCCTGTACTTCCTTCGTGAACGTGTGCTAAACCTAAATCTTTTATAAATTTCATCACCATTATCACCAAAATATCATTTTAATTATAACCATTGTCATTAATAAAACCATTTTAAGTCATCAATTACCATTAAAAATACTTTTAACATTAAAATAACGAACATTTTAAAAGTCTTTTTCAACCGAAAAAACTTGGGAACTCGAGGGCTAAGTGCAGGGACTATAATGGACATTTTGCAACCTGCGATGGTTATAAAAATCCCATTCCCAACCATTTTTCTTCACTTTCTTCTTCTTCTTCACCTATCTTCTTCACTTTTGCACCAAAAACGCTACATTTGGTCTCGTTTTCTTCGTCTAGGCTTCGTCTACAACCTAGTCTACTCCATCCTTGTAGGTAGACGACCTTGGTTGTCCATTTCTTGCTCGTTTTACTGCTGTCCATTTCTAGGGTTTCAGGTGTTCTGGTCAACTCGAACACAAGAGGTCGTGTGGGTGCGTGTGGTGTCTTTCTGCGTGTGTTTCTTGTTTGTGTGTGGTTATTATGTGATTCTGGAAGTTCTTGTTGTGTAAAACCCGTGCTCGGGGCAGCCGAAGGCTGCTCTGCACTTCAGCAGTCGAGAACCTGTAGTTCAGGTGACTGGGTCTGTCGCGACCCTGGGTCTGGTATCAACCATAGAGTGTACAAAGGAACACCTTTATTGTGTAAGTTGTTAAAGATCTATTAAGATGAAGGGGTGATGTGTTCTTGAGCTGCTAGCCTTCAAAGGAGAAGACCTCAAGCTTGTAATACCCTCAAGCTCTTCAAATGCCTAGCTAGTAGGAAGTTTCATACCAAAGTTCTACACCAAGGGACCTCCAACACCGAAAATTTCAGCCTTCTTTGAGCTGAAATTCCAAAAATGTGCAGCCTTGTGGAGAGCTTTTCTTTGCTTAAGTGTGTGTGAGAGAAGGTGTGTTTTCTTGGAAGAGTGCTTAAGTGAATAATGTGATGTATCCAAGGTAAAAAGGAGACTCTTCATGCACCCATGGGAGCGGCCGAAGTATAGATACAAAATGGGTTTCCCCCATTTTGTAATCTTTGTAAAAAAGCACTCTTTTAAGTTAATAGTTTATAAAATTCAAACCAAAATTAATTTTATAACATTAACACACTTTTATTTGTCATTATTTAACCAACTTAAATAATGAAATAAATAAAATTCTCATGAACAAATTATCCATATAACATTGTTCTTTTACAAAGCAAAGTTCTAGTAAACCAATTTTCTAGATAGGTGTCAATATTTATTTGTATGATCGCATCAACAAATAAACATACATTGGTGTTTGTTTAGCTTGTTATTGGGTATGACCCGACTTGGATCATAACGTACTAACCACATCAATCTTGTATGTGTCTTGGGCACACAAGATCCAACATATGTATGTATGTACGTACGTACGTACGTATGTATGTATGTATGTATGTATGTATGTATGTATGTATGTAGTATGTATGTATGTAGGTATGTATGTCTGTATGTATGTATGTATGTACGTATCTACATACGTATGTATGTATGTATGTATGTATGTATGTGTGTATGTATGTATGTATGTGTGTATGTATGTATGTATGCATGCAGGATTGTATGCATGTATGTATGTATGTATGTATGTATGTATGTATGTATGTATGTATGTATGTATGTATGTATGTATGTATGTATGTATGTATGTATGTATGTATGTATGTATGTATGTATGTGTGTATGTGTGTATGTATGTATGTGTGTATGTATGTATGTATGTATGTATGTATGTGTGTATGTATGTATGTATGTATGTATGTATGTATGTATGTATGTATGTATGTATGTATGTATGTATGTATGTATGTATGTATGTATGTATGTGTGTGTATGTGTGTATGTATGTATGTATGTATGTATGTATGTATGTATGTATGTATGTATGTATGTATGTATGTATGTGTGACATCCGTCACCTTAAGGTTCGTCAACAACATAATTAACCATCGAATTATTCTTAATTATTCTTCCTCTTCTTCATGAACCCCTGTTATAGAAATCATGTTTGCTTTATTACCCTTGTGCTTGTACTTCGTTCGTGAATATGTGTTAAACCTAAACCTTTTATAAATTTCATCACCATTATCACCAAATATATCATTTTTAATTATAACTATTGTCAAAAATAAACCATTTTAAGTTATTAATTACCATCAAACACACTTTTGACATTAATATAACAAACACGCTTAAAGTCGTTTTTGTTGGATCTTTATGCGCAAGACACATAGAACATTGATGTGGTTAGTACGTTATGATCCAAGTCGGGTCATACCCAATATCAAGCTTCGAAAACACCAAATAATATTTAATTGATGATATGATCATGCAATTAAATAAATACACCAATTTAGAAAATGGGTTTCTAAATAAGTTGCATATGAGATTGAACAACTTATATGGATATTTTGTTCATGGATATTATTTGTAATGTTGGTTAATTTAGTTAAATAACATCAAATAATAGAAGTGTGTGTATGTTATATAATTAAAAGGTTAATTATATATATATTTTAATCAAATAGTTTAACAAGGATTAAAAGGGAGTTTTTAGGGGGAAAACATAAAGAGAGATTAGGTTCGGCCGCCGCCAAAGGGGTTTCTCTCTTTTGTTTTCCTTTTGTTTTTTTGAGGCTTTGCATCTCCTAGACAAACACACAGTCCATCCAGCTCTCTCTCTCTTAGCCTGGAAGAAGGGTTCATGGCTGAAACAAGGCTCCAGCAGCCTCCTTGATTGTTCACGGTTGGAACAAGACTCCAGCAGCCTTCTTGATCCGATTTTGGTTCTCAAATCCTAGAAACAAGGTGCTTGCTTGATGCATGTGGGTATGGATGCTTGAGGACATCGTTCCTTGATGTTTTGGCTATTCAACAACATCATCTTCTTCACCCAAAATCGTTTTCTACAACTTTACTAAAGGTAGCATGTATGGTTTGTTTTGGGTTGTTGTCTCTTTTTGATAGCTAGTTCAAACACATATAAATGATCCTATGTTCTTAGGTTTGTTGATGTTTTTTATTAGCCTTAATTTTCAGATACTACTGATAATTTTAAGGTTACATTCCGCTGCGTTTTCATTGTTTAAAAGGTTAAACTACTTTGATATGGTCCAATAAACCCAACATTGGCATCTAGAGCCGGATATGTGGATGAATAGTTTCTTTTGTTCTTGTAAAATTTGTTTTATGGGGCTTTAACAACCAAAAGGGGTTGTTTTATGGTGATGTTATAAATCCCCAACCTTTCAAGGTTATATCTAACATGCTTGTGATTTAACCTTGAAAGAAAGATATCAAGTGGTTGATTATGTTTTTGTTTGGACAAAGACCCTAAATTCTTGGTTATGTTGGCTGAAAATTTAGGGTCATATAGGGATTTATTAGGTTCTTGTATGATTGTATATGATGTTTCATATTGGTGCATAACCTAGCCTTGACCTTGTGTTGATTTGGTTTTATATGGATGTTTGTTTTGGTTGATTTCATTCTTATGGGTTGTAATAATTATTCCTTTTTGCTTGTATTTGGATGTAATTTTTTCATCCATTTGTGATGTAATAGATAGATTAAGTATGTTTTCCTTTATTAGAAAATTTGTATTAGGATATAATTTTTTTTAAAAAAGATGCACAAGATGGAAGCACAAAAGGAAGACACAAGAGAAAGACTTGAAGCATTGGATGCAAGTTCAAGTGGGGGTCTTTGGAGATCTCATCTTTGTGTTGTGTTCAACCCTTAGGAAAGACCAAATGATAAGACTTGTGATGGCAAACAAGTGTTGTCAACATAGTGGCTATGGTTATGCACATGTGGTTGTTTGATATTTGCTTGTTTGATTGTTCATTTTATGTTGATTGTTTGATATATGGATATGATTTACAATCTAAATAAATTATTACAACTGTTAGGATCTGGTATTTGACCAAACACAACTGATTAACGTGTTAAACAAAACCAAATAGTGCGGAATCCTATATGATTGGCGATCCAATCAGTGAGAACGCACGTAGACACAATAATGTATTGAAACTAACGTAAAGAATCGATTGAGAATCGATCTACAACGTTCTATGAACTTGGAGTACGAACTTGGAGGCTTCTGGATGGCTAGGGTACGTCTGGAGTCGAAGTGGATTCAATGCTTACGTTTTCCATGAATTAGCTTGTATTTATAGGTTAGGATTGCTCATTCGGGCAACTGAACCATTAGCATGGTTCATTCGTGCGATTGAGACATGTGGTCGATCCATTCGCATGGCTGAGTGTTCAGTCGTGCGACTGAGGCACACGCATGAAGTTGTTCAGGCGTATGAACTGTCTAGGCGCATGGACACTCAGTCACATGGCCATTCGGACGCATGACCACTATTGGGGCGCATGGTCCATTCGGACGCATGAAAACTTCACTTCACTAAGTTTGAGTGTATTCAATAGTATAACATTATTCATAACACTTCAAACAATCACAAACTTATATAATTAAGTCAATATGCGTTAAAAAACTCATTAATGAAATATTAAACATTATAAACACAACCTAACATTTGTATTTCATTAAGTACCCAATAGTTACATAAGTGTAAGACATATTACATTCAGATCTGGATCTAGGTAGATATATGTATCAACAAACTCCCCCTTGGACCTAGATCTATCTATTGTCTAACATCTGTCATGATTTCCTCAAACTTTTTGTACATAGCTTCTTTGGTAACTCCTATGTTTATCTCAAAAACAAAACATAGTCTTATCACCTTTGGCACTGTAAAGCTTGTACAATATCCTCAGGGTCGTAGAACAATGGCCACTTGTATAAAGTATAAACATCTTGTCCTGACAAGTTGGTGAGCAACATCGGGTCAAACACCCTTATGGTTTCCAATGTGCCATTCCTGTTCAAGACTATCACGGCCTGTCTCGTTCTCCAATCGTAGTACCACAATTTGAAGTGTGGAGTGAAGTCCTGTGGCATCTCACGTAGTGGGATCTTAGACATTGTACGTGGTGGACTCCACTTCAGCACTACTCTACGTTTACCAGTTATGGCATCAACCTCAGATCTTCTGATGTACCTCATTGGTTGTTGAGGTTTGAAGTGCTCCATCTGGTGTGATACTCCCTCTTTAGAGAAGCTTCAAACAGTCTGACATCTTACGAGGGTCAGCATATAGCAACTTTAACTTAGCTAACTGGTTGAGCTCAAAACCTGGAAGAATCTTCAGATCATGTGGAAATCTGAAGTACTCTATTCCCTTCTCACGTTTAACTGCGTAAACATTGAGGTCTGCAAAATGTGCCCACGCTATGATCCTGCCTGCCATCTTTTGATGTTTCTTGACTTCATATAGTTTGGTGTAGATAGTAGACGTTGTAGCGCTGCGTTGGGCTCTTATCTCTTCAAAACATGCTGCCCATTTAGCCTTTTTTATGTTTACTTTGGCGTCTGAGGCTTGGGCCTTCTCTTTGTCCTTTTCTGACTCTTTCTCCATCCTGTCTAGAGTCGCAAAAGTGTCATTGACAAGAGTGTCTCCCAGATTGGGAATGGCAGTTCCCTCCTTGTTAGTGTACTCAGGATAGTGTTGAGCCGTGACATCTTCTGTCTCAATCTCATCTACATCCTAAAGCTCATCGTCACTCTCTGTTTGCACAGTTGGAGCATCTTTTACAATCTCATCAGTGTTTAGCTGGAACATTTTGGCTATCTACTTGTCAGTGAGATTGTGAATGATTTCTCCTTCTTCAGGAGTATACATTACCGATCTCCTGACAATACCCTGCAGATTAAGAATCAATGTCAGTTGAGTCTTGACTTGTTGGAGGGGAGAATGTCATATTCATCTCATTGGGAATCAGCATCTGCTTGATTTAAACATTCAACACAACAATCATTAGCTAATAATCAAGGCATAATCATTTACATTACATATAAACATTCATTTCATTAATTTTACTCATGCTCCAAATACAAGTGATTTTAAATAACAATAAGACATCTAAGCATTACTCTTGTCTTGGAGCATCGGCTCTTCTGCTGGCGGGGCTGATGTGGAGGCACCTTGATCTTGTGCTCGTTTGGTCATCCTTTCACTGGCAGATGTGGCACCCGTAGCAGGTGAGTCATCATCATCATCATCTCTAACATCATCTCCAACATCCCTAGTAGCATCAATGTCATCATCACCATCATTATCTTCATCATCACTATCATCATCAATATCATCCCCATCCCCCTCCTTGATCTAAGTGGCTCTTCCTTGGATCCTTTTAGGCGTAGCATGATGGTCTTGTTAGTAGTCTCCAACTCCTCAATCTTCTTTGCTGATAGAACATTTTGCTCTTGGAGTTGGGACATCTCTGCATGTTGAATCTCCATCTGTTGTGCCTACTGAGATATCTGCTGAGCTTGGGCAGCAGTAAGATCTACCAGCTGTCGCAGCTGAGCAGTCTTGTCTTCGTCTGCCGCTAACAGCCTCAGCACCATACAGTTAAGTGGCGAGAGCTATTCCTTTACCCCACTGGGAGGCAGAGGTGATCCTGATGGATATGGAGAGAAGGGAATGGTGCTGTAGGGGCTAGTGATGGTGGTGGCAGTGGTGAAGATTGGTGGCGGTATAGATGATGGTGGTGGTGATGTAGGTGTGAATGGTGTGGTGGTGGATGGAACGGTGGTAGTGGTGGTAGGTGGAAGGGTGGTAGTGGTGATAGGTAGAATTGTGGTAGTGGTGGTAGGTGGAATGGTGGCTATGGTGGTGGCTGTGGTGGTGATAAAGGTGATTCTGTGTTTCTTCCTTTTCAATCCATGGGGCTGAGCCATCCTCTTCTTCCTCGATCCTGTCGAGGAGGATGCTCCCCCTAGTGTAGGGCTTGGTGGATCGGGAGCATAAGTAGGGTCAGCAGCAGTCTCTCCCGATTCACCTGGGCGTTCACCCACCGCCCGGAGCCCTCGTTCTATGGGAACGACTTTACTTCCCACAGTCCGAGTCAACAGCTCCTCATATGAATCATCTTCTTCCTCACCAGGAATGAAATCCTGTGCAACCCAGCAGTCTCCGCTCCTTCTCCAGTGGGAGAAAAAGCAGGAGATGGAATATCAGCAGTGGGTCCTACATTTCCTTCCTTCCCGCTATCATTGTCATCCGAGTCATGCTCTGGAAGTAGTAGCTGCTCATCGTCAGAGTCACTATCTGTGTGACGCCACTTACGTCTCCCCAGCGCTACATAACTCTCATTGGCCAGATGGCCTATCAGTCTCTTCACTTGGGGCTTTACTTGCTTACCCCTGTAAACTCTCATACGACCCAGTGTCGTATCATCCATGATCTCTAGAACCATAGCATCGTGGCTTTCCTTGGGAAGTGATGGAAGCTTCTCATTGAATATCAGCTGTAAGATTCTAGGTACATGCAAAAACCCTCCTTACCCTTAGCTTTCAAATTCTCGATAAGGTAAGAGAAGATCATGCTCGAGAAGCTGAAAGGATAGTTCAGCACCAGTGCCACATAGGCATTCTGGATCTGGTCTGAAAGATCATCAAATCCACCTCTTTTGGAGGCGATGCACATCAATATAACATGTGCTAAGTACTTGTACTGAGGACACATGTGCTTTTACTGAGCACACCTGAGTTGATGTCCCCAGCATACTTAATCCTCATAAAGCATCCCCTTCCGGTTAGTAGATGTAGCTTGGTAGGATGACCAGTATCGTTCCCCAGCTCAAGTACTCTCTGGATATCAGCAACAGTGATCTCGATAGCCATCCCACAATAGAGCTTCGTATGCTATACGGCTCTTGGGATCGATCAACAGAAGCATTCTCCCAGATGCTTGATGTAGAGACCTGTAGGGCATGCAAGGATAAATGGCCTTGTAGATCCTTGATTGCCTAAGAAATGTGATGATCTCTTGTAAACTTGGCGCCATTCCAGTAGTATGATCTAGATGTGCACATATGTTGTGCTTAGGGTTATTGACCATCTAGCAGCCATCATCTGAAACACAAGACACATAATCATAAGATACTCACATAACACAAATCAGTTCTAAGTATCTTGTTTGATTTCATTCTGATTCATTCATGCGAATGAATCATGCGACTGAGTTTAATCGTTGCTGATCCTGCGATTGATTCAGTCGGGCCGACTGAGCTCATTCGCATGTCCAATTCGCCGATTCAGCTATTCTTCCGGCTCATCGGCGATTGGAGTTCATCCATCTGACCAGTCCCATGACTTACTGTTTGGTTGACTAAGGTTCAAGTCTTGACATAATCATGAAGTTAAACATTATGAAACTTTCGGTAGACTCGCAATCCCATAACTAATAACCTAATAACCTTATTTTGAACATTTTACATGGTTTCAGTGGGTTATTAAGCCATTTAATGGTTCGGTTCTTGTTTCATTTGAACATCCCAAAATAGGGCACCCTTTCTCCTGATTTCTGTGAGATTTCATCGTATTATACCTGTATATTCATACACAAATGTCAGAAAATCAATGGAAGTATGAAATCTTGGTTTGATGAAAATTTGGCAGAATAATGGTAGGCTATGCGAAATAAGGGCGATTAGGAGTGATGAGAAGAATGCGATCGACTGTGGCCCTTTATATACTGACTCTACTTTCAATCGGCCGAGTGTACTCATTCGCTAAGTTCATTCGGGCGAATGAGCTCAGTCAGGCAATTGACTCAGTCGGTCGATTGACTTAGTTGCACGCTCCCAATCGGACGAATGACCCATTCTGATAATCCATTCGGGTGAATGGGTCATACTCATGTCATTTGGCTATTTAATGCAAGAGTATGGTCCATTCGCATGATTGGTCCATACTCAAGGTCCTGTCGTGCGAATGTGTCATAAACTTGACATTTGACTTTTAAACCCTTTGACCTGTTAATTTACCATTATGAACATTTGATCATCTCAGACATGATCATTTTAACTTGAAAAACCTTTGATCACCTCAGACGTGATCATCTTAAAACTTTTGTCACCTCAGACGTGACCTATTTACTTGACACGTGTGTTCACCTCAGACGTGACCTTTTTGATGATAAGGTCGCTTATCGACTTCCATGACATAGTCCGATACTACACATACTGAATATGACAAACTTGTACAGAAATAAAAGAAATAATATTGAAAATTTAAAATTAAGACATGCTTTTGTGTTTTTATGAGAGTTAATTCCAGATGTAGTTCTAGGAATAATTATTCTGAGAGAGCAAACACAATCATTTAGCATTGATGCTCTTTCCTTGTTGTTCATCTGGAGTCATTTAGCAAATTTAGGAAATCATACTAGTACTATTAGGTCCCTACTGATTTGAATTTCAAGAATTGTAGCCACATGATTGTCAGTATACTTGTCCTCTTAAATCAAATACAGACTTTCAACAAGTTTGGTGATCGTTTTAAAGGTTGTTTATTTCAACAAGCATTTGTGGATCCCACGCATATATGGTAATCACATTCTTGGATATTTTTTGAGCGTCTAAGGGTAGAAATTCAAGAAGAGACTATTCATAGAACTTTCAAAGAGAAGCCAATCCTCAGGTCCGTGCCATCGCACAACAGAGAGGCAGCAAACAACAATGAGTTCTAGAATACATAGGTTATGCTTATCCTCAGGTCAGTGCCACCGCACAGCAGAGGGCACATAACCTATCTCTTGTTTGAGCAATTTTTCTTCTTTTTGCACAGATCTCACCAACAACATAGGTTAATCAGTTTTGATTGTATTTGCATTTTTCATGTGCTTTTGCTCATGCTTTGGTCTTACGCACACTTTTGTGGCATTTATTTTGCTCGTCACCCTTTATTGAATCCGGTTGATTGTGTTAACCATGGATAAGGTGTTTCCCACAGCTTGTCAACATTTTAGTTTAATCTTGAGATCACCAACCGGTCTAGTCATCTACTGTGTTCGATCTACCAACATATCAGCTGTGGTCTAGCAACCTCTAGGTCTACTTTCTTTGTGTTACCTTAGTAGTAGCTAGCTTAACCATCATATTTCCTTTTATATGCTCAGACTGCTCAGACTTATAATTGAACTTTGCATCTTTTTCAATTTTGGATTTTTAAAGTCCCAAATGGTTTACCTGTGTACTATCATCTTCCACGTTAAATCGGTGTCACCGTACGATCTTATTTATTCATTCGGCTTGCCTCTCCTTTCCCTTGTTTTTTATCTTATTTATATTTTTTTTATTTATTTTTATTTTTTTGTATTTTTTTATTTTTTTTACCTATTCTCACCCTAAAATACTAAAACCTCTAAGGATTTGCATTTTAGAATTTTAATGAGCAAGAACCGACACTAAGTGTAATTAACCAACTAACAGTAAACAAAACAAGAGAATTAACTAAAAAAATACTGTAATTTAAGAATTTTAAAACACACCTAGACCGACGCATCGGACTATACATGGTCATCTTCAGGAATGACCTCACTCTTCTTTTAACACACCATTACCTCTAACAGATATAGAAAATATGGTTTATCAAAAGCCTTTGTATAGAGGTCTGCGCGTTGAAATCAGTGTTTTTTTTATTACATCGATAAAGTTCTTTTCAAAATAGTCACGTATGAAGTGATACTTGATCCCGATGTGTTTTGTCTTGGATGTTGGACCGGGTTCTTAGTGACTGCAATCGCAGCAGAGTTATCAACAATATAGGAATAGAAGTGATTGCGAACCGTAATCCCGCATTTGTTGTTGAATCTATGATTTGAAACAGCAGCTTGCAGTAGCAACGTATTCTGCTTCACAGGTTGAAAGGCAACCGAGGTCTGCTTCTTACACTGCCAGGTTACCATCTTCTCCCAAAGAACTGACACCCTGCTGATGTAGACTTGTAGTTCATCTTGCAGCCGTCATATCCAAGTCACTATACGCTGTAAGTTTAAAGTCATCATCATGAGGGTACCATAATCCAAGTGTGGGTGTGCCCTTCAGATAACGAAATATCCTCTTGACTCCAATTAAATGGTTCACCTTAGACTTTGCCTGATATCGTGAGCATAAATATGTAGCTTGCATGATATCTGGTCTTGAGGCCGTGAGATACATGAGAGGTCCAATCATCCCTCGGTACATAGTAGCATCTACCTGATCACCGTTCTCGTCGGGTGCTACATCATGGTTTGTAGCCAATGGAGTGCCAGCTATGGAACATTTTCCATGTCAAACAGATTGAGAATATTTCCTACATACTTGGTCTGATGTAAGAAGTTTCCCTTTGGTGTCTGATCTACTTGTAACCCGAGAAAGAACTTCATCTCCCCCATGGCACTCATCTCAACTCATCCTTTATTACTACTTCAAATTCTTTGAATAATTCTTCATTCTTTGAACCGAATATTATGTCATCTACATAGATCTGTACTAGCAGTAAGTCTCCATCTTTTTCTTTGATAAACAGTGTGCAGTCAATGACTCCCCTGTGAAATCCGTGTTTCACAAGAGAGTAGAGAGTTTCTCATACCAAGCCGCGGAAGCTTGATGAAGCCCGTATAGAGCCTTGTTGAGTTTGTAAACTCTATCCTAATGATATGGATCTTCAAATCCCTCGGGTTGACTAACATACATGTTTCTCTGATTTCCCCATGAAGGAATGCACTCTTCACATCAAGTTGATAAACTTTGATTTTCATATAAGATGCATAGGCAAGGAAGATGCGAATGGCTTCCATCCTTGCCATAGGTGCAAATACTTCAATGTAGTCGATACCTTCAACTTGTCTAAAACCCTGAACAACAAGCCGAGCCTTGTTTCTGATGATCACACCCTGATCATCTTTCTTACATTTCAAAACCCATTTGGTACCAATGACTTTAGCACCTTTAGGTCTATCCACTAGTGTCCATACACCTAACTTCTAAACTGAAGAAGTTCTTCCTGCGTGGCACTAACCCAAGCCTCGTCATTTAGTGCTTCACTAACATACTTTGACTCAAACGCAACATAAAGCAGCGGTAGGAACCGTCGTGAAATATCCTTTTTCCATCGCAGAGGCATAATTAGCTGAAAACAACTGATTTCTAGTCTGTACCCCTGATCTCACATCTCCTATAATGTTATCTAATGGATGATAGATGTTTAGACGTGAGCTAGGAGTTGTCAGAACAACCACCTCAGATTCAAGATTATGAACATTTGGTTCTGGATCTGAGGCAATAGGAGTCTGAGGTTCTGAAGTTTCAAAAGTATCTCCAGCCGGTGCGTGTGAACTTGTGGTAGTCGGAACCTGTACATCCTGGTTGATCTGATCATCTCCTTCATTTTCTTCATCAAAAGAACAATCACTCACATCAACTGCTCCCCCTAAGTTGGTAGGATCATGACATTTTGAATCTTGAGATGGTGTGTTCAATACATCGTACATCATCTTGTTTGCCCACTCGTATTCTGAAGAAGAAAGAGATATGTTGAAGGACTTGAAGAATCCGTCATAGTCAAAGAAGTAAGCAGGCCCTTTTCCAGCAGGTGGTGTGACAAATCTCTGAACATCGAAATTACACCACACTCTACTTGACCTGTTGAGTTATTGTAAACTCTCTTGCTCGGTATGTTGTATCCTAAGAAGATCCCTTCATCAACCTTCTCACTGAATTTTCCCTCCTGTGTCTTTTTCAGTAGAGTGCACGGAGCGCCAAACGGCTCGAGATATTCCAAGTTAGGTTTACGTCACTGTAATAACTCGTAGCACGTTTTTTCATGGCGTTTTACTATCAGAACTCGATTAAGAGTATAACATGCATTTGCCACTGCTTCATTTCAAAATTGTATAGGTAGTTTCGAGTTTGCAAGCACTGTCCGTGCCATCTCTATCAAGCTACGGTTCTCCTATTCAGCAACATCGTTCATCTGAGGAGTATAAGCCGAGGTGAATTGACGCATAATTCCCTTTTCTTTGCAATAGTCCTCCATCCTCTGATTCTTGAACTCGATTCCGTTGTCTGAGCGCACCTGTCTTACCTTCAGCTTGTATAAGTTTCCAGAGTGGTTACTAAGTCCTGAAGGATTCAAATGTTTCTCATTTGGATTTCAGAAACATTACCCAGAGAACCTTGAGTAGTCATCGGTAACTACATAGCAGTACAAGTCGCCCGTGATGTTTCTTGTACTCACTGGACTAAACAGATCCATGTGAAGAAGCTCAAGTGGAAGTTCTATAGAAAGAACTTTCTTTTCCTTATGAGATTTCTTCATCTGTTTGCCCTTTTTGCACGCAACACAAAAATTTGGGAGTTGAAAGTTTTTGACATTTACTCCTCTCACAAGATCATTCTGGATCAAGTGATTCATTTTCCTCGGATTTATGTGTCCCATTCTCCTATGCCAGGAGATGGATTCCTTCTCAGTAGCTTTGGACAAGAAACATTGGACTTCACTATCTGTTGTGGATGCCTTTGAGAGATCCAAAACATAAAGATCATTATATCTAGAAGCTGACATAAGGATCTGATCCTCCAGAATCACGTAGTCCTTCTTTAGAACGTAACACTTCTTGTTGTTAAATACTACCTTGAATCCTTTATCACAGATTTGAGAAACAGAAAGTAAGTTATTTTGTAATTGTTGGACATAGTTTACCTTATCAAACTTAACTTTCTCATTTCCCACTTCTCCTTGGGCTATGATGTACCCGCCTTTGTTTCCAGCGAATGAAGCATGCCCTCCTTTAATTTGTCTCGTATTTGATAAGAGAGCTTTGTTCCCTGTCATGTTCCTGGATGCTCCGCTATCAACTATCCACGTGTTAGTTTCAGAACTGTAGCGAACACCCTGCACAGTCAATGAAAACATTAGTTCATGTCAGAACCCAAGCCTTAACCGGCTTGGGTTTCCCTGAGGCATCACATATCACAAATTTGTGTAAGGATTGATCAGAATTCTGTTTGTTCTTATTTTCAAGCACTGAGGAGGTTTTTTCTTTCCATAGACCAGATTTGTGTACGGTCTGTTTGTGATAAACAAACGACAGGCTGATGGATTAAATTTTGGGTTCACAATCTCTTTTAGAAGGCGTCACTGAGTTCTTTTTAAATGATCTTGATGTAGATGTAGAAAGTTCAACTTTCTTCCTCGGTGTCTGATAATAAGGACAGTAAGATGCTATGTGACCATACTCTCCACAATTATAGCAGGATCTGCTTTGAATGTGATGGTTTTTATTTTTTGGTGGAGATGCAGATGTCACACAGTTGACCTTATTATGTTTGGATTGGGACACTTCTTTGTTTGATGTATGAGTTGGTTTTACAAACTTAATTCCTTTACCTGGTTTTACATCTTTGATCTCTTGTTTACCTGGACTATGACATGATGCACATGATTGATTAGGTTTTATAGTCTTTTTAGGTTCTTGTTTGACTTTGTTTGACCCTGACTTGAAACTAATCTTTTCAAATTCTTGTTCCAGATTTACACAAGGCATTTTTCCTATTGCCTTTGATGTGGCCTCGTTCTATTTAGTGTCTGATCCAATTGATTTACTTAATGAATCTGGATCACTCACCAGAAGAGTGGACACCACATGATCCTTGATGGGGTTATTGTTAATTGGTTTACATTTGGTGTTCATCAAGGTCTCAGGTGGTGGTGAACCACCTTGTATCCCAGTCCCTCCCCATTCTTTCTCTCTCTTAGTAAGTGTTGGACAATATGTGATGAGCTTGTCCAACTATGCAGTTTTTGTTTTAATGAACTGACTTCTACTTCTAAAACTATTTTTTGCTTCTTAGTGTCATTTGCTTGGTTGAAGGCAACTACCTCAGTTTCAAGAGGGTTCAGATAGTACCTAATATCATTTGCTTGGTTGAAGGCAACTACCTCAGTTTCCCTAAGCTGTCTATTTAATAGGGCTATTTTTTCCTTGTAACTATGCTCGTTTTGTTTCAATACTCTATTAGCTTATGTGCACAGTTCTAGGTCCTTTACTAGGCTATCATTATGATCTAATACCTAGCAATTTTGAATGTATACTTTCTCTAAATTTATTACATTCTAAGCAAGCATGATTATTAAACAGTTGGTCAGAAGTACTTACCTGAGGTGTAGAGAAGAATCAGCCATGAGTACTCGCTCCCTTTTCTCTGCTTTGGATGATTCAGATGATGATGCATTTGCAGATTTTTCTTCTTCAGGCAGGTAGTTGACCACATTTGCAGTATCTTCAAAATTTGACATTGTGATCTCTACTGCTACATCACCTTCACTTGCAGAATCATCATCAATATCCTCCACACTAGCTATATTTGACTCTCCTGGTGAGACAAACCGAAAGCTCCAGTCCTGTCCTTCATCTTTGTTCGCAGTTAAAGCTTTTGTATCCTTACTTGATGAGTCAGCATTACTAGCAGTGGACTTGTCTTCACGGTTAAATGACGAGAAGGGATTTCCATTTCCTGTCTTCTTTGGTTTTATACACTCCCTCTTGAAGTGTCCCTTCTCACCACAGTTGAAGCATGTAAACTTTGACTTATCAAACCCAAAGGTTGTGTCTTTTTTTGTAACCAGGTTCTGTCCGGTCTTTTTGACCAACTTTTTAGCTCGTCGGACAGCACTTGGCAGAGCCCACATTATGTCCATACGTTCCAACTCCATTTCATCCACCTGCTTATAATCTTCATCTGCCACGTGGCAGTTACCTATCTTTCCAGCAATTAATCCATCGTAGGAGTGAACCACCACAGCTAAATGGTCCATATGTTCTATGGCCACCTCTACAGTTACATTCCTGAGGTTGTCGGTTTTTAGCTTTGCGGCATTTGCTTCGGGTACTATATATTGGGTGCTAGACAACCCTGACATTTCTGATCCTGAAGTTGAGGGTTGTACTGGAACTCCTGTGCTTGAGATGAAGGCGGTTTGCAATGGTGCTCTAGATGTCTTGACAGTAGGAGTAGCATTGTAGAGTGCAGGATTCTTATCATAGTTTGCCTTTTGGGCTTGATACTTCATCCTAAGCTCTTCTTCTCTCAGTTTCAGAATGAATTCATTTATGTCTAACTTCGAGTGCATTCCATTATGTCTGAGATTTGAAACAAATGACCCCATTTATCTGGTAATCCATCAGCAAAATTGGATACCTTATCTTCCATCGAAGTGACCACTCCATGAGTGTGAATCTCACTCATCAAGTGGTAGAATCTATCGATCACATCATCAAGGCCTTCTTTTACCATTGAAGAGAAGTTGTCAAACTCCTTCTTCAATGCTTTTGCCTTGATAGCCTTCAGAGAGGCATTCCTGTCATACCTCTTCTCCAACACATCCCAAAGTTTCTTGGCTTGAGTATACTCCGAATACTGTTGGAAAATATCCTTCGGAATAGACTGAGTAAGCAAGGCGTAGACTTTCTTCTCAGTGTTGTGTTTTACCTTCTGTGCATCCGATATGCCACTTAAAGTAAGTTTTACTCCGTCAGCTCCAACTGGCATGCTGTACCCCGACTCTATTGCCTCCCACAAATTTGTATCTATTCCATTCAAGTAGATTTCGAAACGTTTCTTCCATTGTGGATAGTCGTCTAACGTGATAAGCTTTGGGGGTTTATTGTGTATTCCCACTTCATTCTCCAACAATAGTAGATTCTGAATACGAGTATCTCTACTAGCTGTGTATGCCGAAAACTGATCCTCCATTTCACTTAAATTTATGGTTTAACACATTGCTGATGTATGCGAATGAAGGTATGCAATTGGGCTTATTCGGGCGATTGAACAAATGCGGATGGTTCAATCGTGCAACTGAACAGATGCGGAAGAGTCAGTCGTCCGAATGAACTAATGTGGTTGAACAGACCGAATGAAGTTCTTAGTCGTACGAATAAGGTACGAATGACTCCAATCGTGCGGTTGGAAAATGTGAATGAACTCAGTCGTGCGATTGAGCCAATCGTGCACTTAACTTGCTGAAGTTTGATAATTCATAGGTTAAACTTGTTTTGGCAGTAAAAACTCGAATTTTATCAAACCCTAATAGCCGTATGCCGGAAAAAATACACTTTTCGATTAGGAGCAGTCCAAGACTTCGTTAGACACAAAAAGATTGCGTTTTTGATGCAAAAACACAATTTTATATCAAAACAATTGAATCAACACGTAATCAAGAGCCTGTTGCTCTGATACCACTTGTTAGGATCTGGTATTTGACCAAACACCAACTGATTAACGTGTTAAACCAAACCAAATAATGCGGAATCCTATTTGATTGGCGATCCAATCAGTGAGAACGCACGTAGAAACAATAATGTATTGAAACTAACGTCAAGAATCGACTGAGAATCGATCTACAGCGTTCTATGAACTTGGAGTACGAACTTGGAGGCTTCTGGACGGCTAGGTACATCTGGAGTCGAAGTGGATTCATGCTTATGTTTTTCCATGAATTAGGTTGTATTTATAGGTTAGGATGCTCATTTGGGCAACTGAACCATTAGCATGGTTCATTCGTGCGATTGAGACATGCAGTCGATTCATTCGCACGGCTGAGTGTTCAGTCGTGCGACTGAGTCGTGCGACTGAGTCAGACGCATGAAGTTGTTCAGGCGTATGAACTGTCTAGGCGCATGGACACTCAGTCGCATGGCCATTCGGACGCATGACCACTGTTGGGGCGCGTGGTCTATTCGGACGCATGAAAACTTCACTTCACCAAGTTTGAGTGTATTCAATAGTATAACATTATTCATAACACTTCAAACAATCACAAACCTATTAATTAAGTCATATGCGTTAAACAACTCATTAATGAAATATTAAACATTATAACAACAACCAAACATTTGTATTTCATTAAGTACCCATAGTTACATAAGTGTAGACATATTACATTCAGATCAGGATCTAGGTACTATATGTATCAACAACAACAAGCTGAATTTTTTGGTTCCTACTCATTAAGTGACTAATAAAGGTATTAAAGGATTAATGATTTCAAAATAAAAGAGGTTTTATTAAAAGAGAACCATAGGGTACCATTATTTGAAAGCATGCGAATACAAGGTACATAGATTTTTCATAACTAGAATTAATGGAAACCTAAATCCCTTGGAAAAAGTTGAACACCATCCTTTTAAACGACACTCAACTCACTTGAGAACTAATTGTGGGATAAAGGTCACCAACCACTTTTAGGGAACTTGTGGGTTTGAGGTGGGCTTAACATCTTGTGGGATAAGGTCACCTAACCACTTGTATGTGTAAACTCACATGTGTGTGTAAGTAGGACGACTTGAATTAGAACCATGTGCATAGGGCCACCGAAGCATGGCGTACATGGTGTTGATGGGATTTTACATGCCGACTAAACATAAGATGTTTAACCGATCCCATAAAGATAGAATTGCAATAGGTTGCAATTGTCAATGTTGACTACCTTGTTAATTTAAATAATGGGATAAAGGTCACCTAACCATCATTTAAAGTAACGTTGGATTCTAGGTTTTAATTATTAATTTTCTATGAGACGTGTAAAGGGTATTAATAATTAAAATACAATTTTTCAGAAATACTAAAATAAACTTTGCAATTTTGTAGAAATGGCTGCAAACAATAATGCTACCATCTCGACTGTCCCTACCCTATCATTGAGAATAATCTTAGAAAAGGATCGCCTTAACCATAATAACTTATGGACTGGCATCAAAATTTGAGAATTCTTCTCAAGTAAGAGAAAAGGGCTATGTCCTTGGCGATCCATTCTGACCAACCCGACCCTGAGGATGTTGAGGCCTATGATGATTGGCTTCGATAACTAAGGATTCAATGCAGGTTTCCTGCCTCATGTGGGAACTATGATTCCCTACTCCAAAAGGATTTGGCATCTGTGGCATATGACATAATTACCTAGTTGAATGAAATGTTCCTTCAACAAGCTAGGGTAGAGCGCTTCGAAACGATTCTAGCGCTTCATGCGTGTCACATGGAAGAAAGCCATCAGTATCATCCTATGTTCTTAAGATGAAAGCCATGTTGATCGTCTCGAGCAGCTTAATTGTCCCGTCTCAAAGGAGTTAGCCACGAATTCGATCCTTAATGGCCTAACTAAAAGGTTTGAGACGTTCATAATGAATTACAATATGAACGGGTGGACAAGAGTATTGGTGAGCCTCACTCAATGCTCAAAATAGTCGAGGCAGGGATGGGTAGAAAGGTTCTACCTGTTATCTCGATCAATGAGGGAGGCAATAAGAAAAGGCCATTCCTTGATCGCAAGGCAAATGTTGCCAAAGGAAGGGGTACAACAATGGAAAGGGAAAGGAAAGGCTAAAGCGAACTCCAAACCTCCAAGCCTAAGACTTAAGAAGCTAAGGTAACAGAAACGATCCATGCTTTGAGTGTGGAGAGATAGGACATTGAAAAGGAAATGTCCAACCTATCTCAAAGAGTTGAGAAACAAGAGGGATGCTTGGCAAACCTCATGTACAACTTTCATAATTCACATTGGTTGAAATGTTATTCTTCAAACACATGGGTATTGGATACCGGATGTGGAACTCTTTTTGCAATTTGTTGCAGGGGTTCATAGGAAATAAGCACTTCAAGAAGGGAGACACAAGTCTCTACATGGGCAACGGAACAAAAGTTGATGTCGAAGCCCAAGGAGACAATATTTTGAATTTTCAAATAGTTTGGAAGTTGTCACTAAGAACATTTTGTATGCTCCTAGTTTGACTAGGAACATAATTATGATTTCCCTTTAAAACAATGTGGTTAGAATTAAAGTTTGTTAACAATGGTATTTATGTTTGTACGGATGATGTATCTTATTTCAAGGCTATGCCTTTTGATGGAATCTATGAATTGGTTCATAATGATTCATCCTATAATAGCTAATTATACCAAACAAGCACCAGGAAACTTAAAATGGGTTTAAGTGATTCTTATCTTTGCCATTGTCGTCTTGGTCACATAAACAAGAATCAGATTCAAACACCTCAAAAGAATGGTCTTTTGAAAATCAAATAAAAATGTTTCATTTGACAAGTGTGAATCTTGTTTACAAGCTAGATGACCAAGTCGCCCTTTAGTGGCACTAACGAGAGCGCAAAAGACTTATTGGGAATTGTACATTCGGATGTATGTGGCCCTTTTAAGACAATGACTAGAAATGGTGAAATACTTCATTACCTTTACCAACCATTATAGTCGATATGGTTATGTTACTTGATGACACATAAACATGAAGCTTTAGAAATGTTCAAAGTCTTCAAGAATGAAGTAGAAAATGAACTTAATGAAACTCTCAAGTTCTTCCTTCAGATAGAGGAAGTGAATACCTTAGTGATGCTTTTCAGTACAATCTAAGAAGTTTTGGGATTGTCTCACAACTTACTCCACCTAGAACACCACAACATAATGGTGTGTCTTCTGAGAAAAAATCAAACCCTATTGGAGATGGTTTGATCTATGATGGCTATAAGCTCACTACCTCTATCATTTTGGGGTTTCGCAATGCTCTCCGAGGATCGTATTTTGAATATGGACCTGCCAAGATAGTCAATTCACTAAGTGTATATTTGTTGGATAAACCAAAGACTGTATAAGATACTACTTCTTTGATCCAACAAAGCAAGAGTATTTATTGCTCGAAAGGCTGAATTCTTGGAAACTAAAATCCTTATGGAAGGAATAAGTATACAATAGTGGAATTTGATAAGGATCAAGATCCCCAAGCCGATACACGTTTGGTTGACACTAGCAATCAACAAGAGATTGTTGATGATGATCAAGAGGTTGATCAATACACACAAAACGTTCGCAGATCTGGTAGAGTTAGCATTTCACCTAAAGATATGGATTTTTTTTCATGAATGGATGCTATGTGGTTAACTCCGATGAGCCAACCACACACTATGAAGCAATGTCCAATTTTGATTGTGACGAATGGCTGGATGCTATGAACGTTGAGATGCAATCCATGTATGACAATTAAGTTTGGGATTGCTTGACCCTCCACTTAACTCCAACCGGTTGGATACGAGTGGGTTTCAAGAAGAAAATGGATATACATGGAAACTTGGATACTTACAAAGCAAGACTTATAGCGAAGGTTTCACTCAAAATCAAGGGTTGATTATGATGAAATTTTCTTGCCTGTGGCAATGCTAAAGTCAATTAGGATATTATTTGCCATAGCTACATATTATGACTATGAGATTTGGTGATGGATGACAAACCCGCTTTTCTTAATGGACATCTCGAAGAGACTGTCCATATGGTTCAACTGATGGTTTTGTCGGTCCACAACATCCTAAAAGGTATGCAAGTTAAGAAGTCAATCTATGGATTAAATCTAGCATCGAGAAGTTGGAATCAATGTTTTGATGAACAGATCAAAATTTGGTTTCATCGAGAATGCTGACGAGGCTTGTGCATATACAAAGGCTAGTAAGAGCATAATAACATTCTTAGTATTGTATGTTGATGACATGCTAACTTTTGGAAATGATATTCCAACGATGGAAGGTGTTAAAACCTGGCTTTGAAGTTGTTTTTCCATAAAAATCTCAGTGAAGCCGCCTATTTTTAGGAACAAAGATCTATAGGGATAGATTGAAGCGGTTTATAGGTTTAAATCGAAGTGCATATGTCAATAAAGTCTTGAAAAGGTTCAAGATGAAAAACTCTGAGAAAGGTATGGTACTTGTTCAAAGAGGGACAATATTTAGTACATCTCAATGTCCAAGCTCAAAGGATAAGCAAGATCGAATGAAGGACATCCCATATGCATCAGCTATAGGATCCATCATGCGATGATATGCACTAGATCAGATGTGTCATGCGCGTTAATCATAACGAGCAGATATCAGCAGAATCCAGGTAATAGCCATTAGATGCTTATTAGAAGCATATTGAAATACATTAGGAGGACTAAGGAATGTTTCTAATATATGGATCTGGAAGAGGAACTCGTTGTAAAGGGTTACACGGATGCGAGTTCCAACTTTTCGAGATGGTTCTCGATCACAATCGGGGTATCTCTTCATTATGAATGGAGTAGCATTGTCCACTACAAAATACGAATACATTGCCGCATCATTAGCAGCTCAGGTAGCTGCATGGATAAAGAAATTTATGTTAGAGCATATATAGTCATATATAGTGTGTCCGTCTCTTGTCGAATAGTCTAGGCTTATGTTATACACCTGATATGTTGTAAACACATGAAACTGGGTCATTCGCAGGAGCATATGCGAATGAGACTCAGTCGTACGACTGAGCCATGCTAATGGACTAGTCGTGCGACTGAGAGATGCTATTGGGACATTCGTAAGACTGAACCATAAGTATGGTCGAGTCGTACGATTGAACCATACGCATGGTCCAGTCGTACGATTGAACCATACGCATGGTCCAGTCGTACGATTGAACCTACGCATGGTCCAGTCGTACGATTGAACCATATGCATGGTCCAATCACACGAATGGGCCCAATCGCATCTAATATGGGCCGAGGCCTATATATACGAGTTTCAATGTGTAGAGAGATTAAGGATTCCATAGGATTTTGAGAGGAAGTCTTCCCGGAGCCTAGGGCTGCCGGATGAGAGGGGAGATCATGCTCGATCTCCCCTTGCCAAGAGTCTTGATTCTTATGTTGTAACGAGCATGTAATCGTTAGGTTTTATCAATGAACCATTCAATTATAGTTCGTATTATTGATTGTCTCTTGGTGTTTGCTTTTATTTATCCTTCTGTCAAGAACATGCTCGGATGTTTACCGATCGAAACCGACTTCACAATTTATCGCCTACCTAGGGTGGTCTCTACCATTCAAGACCCCTAGAAATCCTTTGGGATCACGAGGGTATGATTGCATAAATCAAGGTACCCTGTCCCCTTCAAAAGGCTAGGCACAATGAGCGGAATTCAACTACATATGGGATGAAGTTGAAAAGGGAAAATATGTATTCGTATAGTTCACACCGGTCAAAACATTACGGATACACTCACGAAGCTCCTTAAGAGGGCAAAGCATGAAAGTTACTTGTGCCTCAGGACTTCGATATTCTATTGTCTCGAATGTGACCTGTTTAGTATTAAAAGTTTGAAACAATGTAATGTCTAACTCTTTATATCTTGTGATATTTTGAGTTATATTCATTTTAGCATGTATAGATCCGTGAATATGTTTATTATTCTAATGTCCGTAGTCGGTCATGTTTGTGGAACGAATATGAACGTAAGACTATTATGAACATGGATTGTGGGGATATTCATAAGGAATGAATATAGACCAATTGGTTGTTGCCAAAGTTCATAGATATTTGTGGGATACAAATATTGGACTGACCCGCATCTCAATTTTACTAGATGAAATCTTCTAGATTGATCATAAGTAAATTTGAGTAAAGGCGAATATCATTTGGTATCTTCAAACCTGAGATACATATTGCGTTTTGATATTCACCAAATGTTATACCTTGAGCTAGTCCTTCACTGCTCTGAAATAATGGGCAGTACATAAGGTTGTGTTGAGGTGTGACACGAGGTGATTGTGAAAAACGTATGTAGTCAAGATGGAATTTGTTCCTCTTATTCGTTGAGAGCATGATGTCTAAGGCCTGATTAAGTTAAATCAACAAGGAATGATCATTCTATGTCCTTGGATTTAACATGACATTGTAACAAAAGGATAAATGATTGATTCACCTAAATCATTTCAAGTTGGATACTTGAAGGGGATAATGTATTGAATGGCTTTCAATCATGCGTATTAAGGGTAGTAAACCGTTAGGCGGTATTTACTGCTTGCATCAATCTTCTATGAATGTTGTGCAAGTGGGAGATTGTTGGATTCTTTATGCCCAAGACACATAGAACATTGATGTGGTTAGTACGTTATGATCCAAGTCGGGTCATACCCAATAACAAGCTTAGCAAACACCAAATAATATTTTATTGATGATATCATCATGCAATTAAATAAATACACCAATTTAGAAACTGGGTTTTCCAAATAAGTTGCCTATGAGATTGAACAACTTATATGGATATTTTGTTCATGGATATTATTTGTAATGTTGTTTAATTTAGTTAAATAACATCAAATAATAAAAGTGTGTGTATGTTATACAATTAAAAGGTTAATTATATATCTTTTTTAAATAAATAGTTTAACAAGGATTAAAAGGGAGTTTTTGGGGGGAAAATATAAAGAGAGATTAGGTTCGGCCGCCCCCAATGGGGTTTCTCTCTTTTGTTTTCCTTTTTTTTTAGACTTTGCATATCGTAGAACACACACTCCATCCAGCTCTCTCTCTCATTTTGCAAAAGGGTCACAAGAACACACTCTTCTTTTGGAAGAAGGGTTCACGGCTGAAACAAGGCTCCAGCAGCCTCCTTGATGTTCATGGCTGGAACAAGACTCCAGCAGCCTTCTTGATCCGATTTTGGTGCTCAAATCCTAGCAACAATGTGCTTGCTTGATGCTTGTGGGTATGGATGCTTGAGGACATCTTTCCTTGATGTTTTGGCTGTTCAACAACATCATCTTCTTCACCCAAAATCGTTTTCTGAAGCTTTACTAAAGGTAGCATGTAAGGTTTGTTTTGGGTTGTTATCTCTGTTGATAGCTAGTTCAAACACATATAATGATCCTATGTTCTTGGGTTTGTTGATGTTTTGTTATTAGCCTTAATTTTCAGATTACTAATGATAATTTTAAGGTTACATTCCGCTGCATTTTCATTGTTTAAAAGGTTAAACTACTTGATATGGTCCAACAAACCCAACAGTTTTCAACCGAAACAAACTTTGGATACTCGGGGGCTAAGTGCAGGGACTAAAATTGACATTTTGCAAACTTGGGATAGGTATAAAAACCCCCTTTCCCAGCCATTTTCTTCATCTTATTCACTTCTCCTCCACTTTCTTCTTCACCACCTATCTTCTTCACTTTTGCACCAAAAACGCTCCATTTGGTCTCGTTTTCGTCGTCTAGACGTCATCTACAACCTAGTCTACTCCATCGTTGCAGGT
>JACCIX010001166.1:0-47500 GCA_025506515.1 Flaveria trinervia | reverse complement strand
AATGCAGCCTTGACTCCAAGAAGAGGAGCCCTCAAGCTAGTATACCCCAAGCCTCCTTGTAAGCACCTCTTGTTAGGGAGATTCAACACCAAACACACCACAAAATTACTCTCCAAAACCCCTTAATCTGCTGCCTTGGCTGTAGCTTTTTGATGAAAGGAGAGAGGATTTTTTTTTGTTTTGCATGTGAAGTGAAGTGGGAGTTAGAGAGTCCAACACTCTTTCATAAAGAGTGTGTGTTACCAAGGCAAAAGAAGGAACCCCATTGGCCCATGGGGTGGCCGAAATTTAATTAAAATTGGCTGTGATTCCCTCTACTTTTATGTCTTGGGGACACATTAAAAGTTCATGGACCCTCTTGGATTTTAATGTGTGACAAGTGCAAGAAGCATACTTATGTTTTATGCACTAATCTTTAATTAAACATTTTAATTAAAGATCACTAACATTACACATATCTTATGTTATTTAAACCCTTGTAAATAACAATGTGATTAATAAAACCCATCAACAAATCATGCTTATGATTTGACCCATTTCACATATAATTGTTTAGAAAACCAATTTTCTAAATTTGGTGTGTTATTATTTAATTGCATGATCACATCATCAATTAAATAATCATTTGTGTTTGCAAAGCTTGTTATTTCAGTATAACCCGACTTGGATCATAACGTACTAACCACATCAATATTCTAAGTGTCTTGGGCACATAGAATCCTACAATCTCCCACATGCCCAAGATTCATAGAAGATTGATGCAAGCACTAAATACCTCCTAACAATGGTTTACTACTCTTAATACGCATGACTTATTCAAGTATCCTACTTGAAATGATTTAGGTGAATTAATCATCTATCCTTTTGTTACAGATGTCATGTTAAATCCAAGGACACAGAATGATCATTCCTTGTTGATTTAACTTAATCAGGCCTTAGACATCTTGCTCTCAACAATAAGAGGAACAAATTCCATCTTGACTACATACGTTTCTCACAAACACGTCGTGTCATACCTGAACATACCCTGACCACTGTCCACTATTTTAGGACAGTGAAGAATTAGTTCAAGGTATAATACTTGGTGAATATCAAAACCCAATATGTATCTCAGGTCGGAGGATACCAATTGATATTCGCCTTTACTGAAATTTACTTATGATCAATCAAGAGATTCCATGTAGCAAAATTTGAGATGCGGGTTAGTCCAATATTTGTATCCCACAAATATCTATGAACCTTGGCAGCAACCTATTGCTCTATATTCATCCTTATGAATATCAACCAATCCAAGTTCATAATAATCTTACCGTCACACTTGTTCCCACAAGTATGAATGACTACGGACATTTAGAGTAAACAGTTTACTCATGGATTAAACATGCCAAATTGGAACATTAACTGAAACATTATAACCAAGTAATTTTATTCAAATAATAAAGAGTTCCATTTATCTAAATACAAATTTTACAGATCAAATCCAATCACTAGAATATCGAAGTCCCATGGAACAAGCATGACGTTCATGCTTTGCCTTTTCAAGGAGCTTCGTAAGAGGATCCGCGATATTTTGATCTGTGTGAACTTTGCGAATACATATCTTTCCTTTTTCAACTTCATCTCGTATGTAGTTGAATCTCGCTCAATGTGCCTAGTATTTTTCTGAGCACGAGGTTCCTTGATTTTAGCAATCGCACCCTCGTTATCACAAAAGATCTCTAGGGGGTTGAATGGAAGGGACAACCCCTAGATACAATGAATTCTTCATCCATGCAACTTCTTGAGCTGCCAATCAAGCGGCAATGTATTCTGATTCTGTAATTGATAGAGCCACCACATCCTGTTTGGAGCTCTTCCATTAGACTGCTCCTCCATTCAGAATGAAAATATATCCCGATTGTGACCGAGAATCATCACGATCGGTTTGGAAACTCGCATCTGTGTAACCTTTTACAACGAGTTCCTCATCACTAGATCCATAGATTAAGAACATATCTCTTGTCTTCCTTAGGTACTTAAGTATGTTCTTAACAGCCATCCAATGACTGTTTCCAGGATTTTTTCTGGTAACGACTTGTCATGCTTAACGCGCATGGACACGTCCGGTCGAGTGCATATCATTGCATACATGATGGATCCAATAGCATATGCGTATGGGATTGCCTTCGTTTTATCTTGCTCATCATTTGAGCTACAACATTGAGTCGTACTCAATATCATTCCTCTTTGAATAGGTACGGTACCTTTCTTAGAGTTCTCCAGCTTGAACCTTTTTAAGATTTTGTCAATGTATGCACTTTGATTTAAACCAATCAACCGCCTTGATCTATCCCTATAGATCGTTATTCCGAAATATAGGCGGCTTCATCCACATCCTTAATGGAAAAACAACTTCCAAGCCAGGTTTTTACACCTTCCAAGAGGGAATGTCATTTCCAAATAGTAGTATGTCATCAACATACAATACTAGAAAAGTTATTGTGCTCCCACTAGCCTTCTTGTTCACACACAGCCTCATCAGCGTTTTTGATGAAGCCGAATTTCTTTACGTCCTCATCAAAACGATGATTCCAGCTTCTCGATGCTTGTTTCAATCCATAGATTGATTTCTTAAGTTGCATACTTTATAGAATGTTTTGGATCGATAAAATTGAAGGGAAACCAATTCAGGCTAAACATATAGACATCTTCCTCAAGATATCCATTTAGGAAAGCCGTTTTGACATCCATTTGCTAAATCTCATAATCATAATGAGCAGCTATGGCAAACAATATCCTTATAGACATTAGCATCGCAACATGTGAGAAAGTTTAATCATAGTCAAAACCCCTTGAGTTTGAGTGAAACCCTTTGCTACAAGTTAGCTTTATAAGTATCCAAGTTTCCATGCATATCGGTTTCTTCTTGAAAACCCACTTACTTCCAACTACCTTGGAATTAAGAGGTGGTACAACAAGTTTCCAACTTGATTGTCATACATGGATTGCATCTCAACGTTCATGGCCTTAAGCCATTTGTCACAATCCAAATTGGACACTTCATCATGGTAGTGGTGGTTGTTCATCTGAATCTACCACATAGCATCCATCCATGAAAACCGTATCTTTCACGTGGATTACTAGTTCTACCACTTCTACGAATGTTTTGTGTGTATTGATCAACCACTTGATCATCCTCAACATCCTCATGTGTTAGGCTAGTTTCAACCAAACGTGCATCGGGTTGTGGTTCTTGATCCTCCTCAAGATCCACTGTTAAACTGCTAGTTCCTTCCATAAGGAACTTTACTTCTAAGAACTCACCTTTTCTGGCAACAAACACCTTTTGTTCCAGTGGATCATAGAAATAATATCCCATGGAATCTCTAGGATATCCAATAAAGATACACTTGGGGATCGGACTTCCATTTTGTTTAGGGGGAGTCTTAACTTAAGCCTCACAACCCCAGACCCTTAAGTATGACAGGGATGGAACTCTTCCATGCCATATCTCAAAAGGTGTCCTTTCCACCTTTTTGTTGGGGGCCATATTTAAATACGGGCCGCGGAGAGCAAAGCGAAACCCCAAATGATAGAGGCAATGTGCTTCTAGCCATCATAGATCGGACCATATCAATAAGGTTGTTGATTCCTCCTCTCAGACACACCATTGTGTTGTTGTGTTCCAGGTGGAGTGAGATGTGGACAATGCCACAACTCCTAAGATGATCTGAAAAGCATCACTTAGGTATTCACCTCCTCTATCGGTAGGAGACTTTAATTGACTTGTTTGATTGATTTTCCACTTCATTCTTGAAGATTTTGAACATTTCAAAACTCATCTTTGTGCCTTAATAAGTACACATATCCATAGCGACTATAATCGTCGTAAGGTAGTGAAGTATCTGTTGGATTCTATGTGCCCAAGACACATAGAATATGATGCGGTTAGTACGTTATGATCCAAGTCGGTTATACCCAATAACAAGCTTAGCAAATACCAATTAATATTCAATTTGATATGATCATGTAATTGAATAATAACCAAATTTAGAAAATGGTTTTCTAAATAAGTTGCATGAGAGATGGAACAACTTATTAGGATATTTTGTCAAGAATATTACATAGTGTTATTTAAGTTAGTTAGATAACATTAAGTAATTAAAAGAGTGTATAAGTTTTACAACTAAATGTTAATTGTACAAACTTACAAGGGACCAATCTATAAAGTTTGTTTAGTGAATTTTAAGAGGGAAAATTTTTTGGTCAAGTGTTTTTGGCCGCCCAAACCCTCTCCAATGAGAGGGTTTTCACCTTCTTGAACACTAATCACTTGAGTGCTGGTCTTACACACTACCATATCATCTAACACACACATGCAAAGTGGTTTTTGAAGTTTTCTTTCTCTCCCAAAAGAGTTCTCGGTTTGTTCAGCTGATTGAGTGGATTTGGAATCACTCTTGGTGTTAATATCCCTAACAAGAAGAGTGTTTGCACATTGCTTGGGGTATACTAGCTTGAGAACCTCCTCTTCTTGGAGTCTTGGCCGATTTTGACATCTCCATCTTCATCAAATCCCCGTGCAGCCCTTTTGGAAGTATTGTTCTCAACTGCTGAAAGGTAGTTTGGCAGCTTGTTAATGGCTGCCTATTATGTTTGTTTTTATGTGTTCATGCTTGCTTATTCACATATTTAAGATCCTTTGTTTTGGGTTTGCTTTATACATTCAAATGGTCACCTAATGAACATATTTTTAAGCTTATAAGTAAGTCAATAATATGTTGATATTCCACTGCGTTTTCAGTAAGTTTAATGGGTTAAACTTAGTTTTATGTTCTTGCAAACCCACAATGGCATCAAGAGCCGGTTATGTGGATAACTTGCTTGTTCTTGTTCTTTAAAATCGGTTTTGAAGATTATTATCACCTATTAGAGGCTGATTTTGGCTGATTGTGTAACCCCAAGTCTTTCATAGTTATATCTTCATGCTTATTATTAAACTTTGAAAGATGGAAATGCCAATTGGTTGATAATTTTGGATGTTGTTTGTCTGAACAAACAAACCCAAATTTTCAGTTTATGTTGGCTGAAAATTTGGGTTTGATGGGGTTTTTAGTTTGTTGAATGATGTTTATGATTGTTCTCTTGATAGTGCATAACCTAGCCTTTGGCCCCTTGATTTGGATGATTGGAATGGTGGTTTTATTCATTCAATTGGGTTGTAATATTATGTTTATTATTTGGGTTGTAATTATTTGTTCATTTGGTTATGTAATTAATAGATTAGGTGCATTTCTTTTATTAGAAAAATGTATTAGGATACAATTTTTGTAATAGGAAGATGCACAAGATCAAGACCCAAAGATGGACATCAAATACATGGAACTTGAAGCATATGGATGCAAGTTCAAGTGGGGGCCTATGACGACCTCATTTTGTGTTGATTTCAACCCTTAGGAAAGACCTAATGACCACACTTGTGATGGCAAACAAGTGTGGTCACAATAGTAGCTTTGGTTATGCACATTATGGTTGTTTATGTTTATGCTTGTTTGTATGTTTGTTATTTGATTGAATGGTTGATATTTTGATATGCATTACAAACTAATTAACAAACTTAACAAGCTATAAAAATGATCGTTCTTAATCATTAAAAGGTGATAAAATGTTATTAAATGATTTAATGATTTTAAAGATTAAAAGAGGTTTTAATCAAAGGACCAAGGGTACCTTGTATTTGAAAGCATGCAAATACAAGTACAAAGAGTTTTCTAAACTAAAATTATGAAATCTCTAAACATTTGAAAACAAGATCAACCCGTCCTTTTACATAGCACTTGAGTCACTTGGGAACTCTAGTGGGTAAAGGTCACCTAACCATTTTGAGGGAACTTATGACTTAAGGTGAGAATGAGAATGCCATATTCGTGGGATAAAGGTCACCTAACCACTCATTTTGGCAAACTCACACGTGTGTGTAAGTAGGATGTCTTGATTTGCAAACCATGTTAAATGGATCACCTACAATATGGTTTCCAAATGGTGTTGATGGGATTAACATGCCGAATTTACATACGATGTTTAAAGTCGATCCCATACCTCTAGAAGTTGTAAATGGTTGCAACCGTCAATCGTTGACCACCTTATTAATTTAAATCGTGGGATAAAGGTCACCTAACACAATTTAAATATAATGTTGGGTTATAGAATTTAATATAAAATGACCTTAAAAGACATTAATTATTAAAATAACAATATCGAAAATACTAAAATAGATCTTGTTAAATTTTGTAGATGGCCACCAACAATGATAATCACGATAACTCATCCGCGTCCAACCAATCATTACGAGCGATCCTCCAAAAAGAACGTCTAAATCTTAATAACTTTATTGATTGGTATCAAAACTGGAGAATTGTTCTCAAGCAAGAGAGAAGATCATATGTTTTAGACGACCCTATCCCCGATCAACCTACTGAGGATGATGAGGAGGCCTACAACGATTGGCTCAAGTACACTAAGACTCTGTCCAAGTGTCTTGTCTCATGCTAGCGAGCATGACTCCGAATCTTCAAAAGGAGTATGAACATCACGGAGCATATGACATGATAACCCAGCTAAGGAAACGTTCAAATGCAAGCAAGGGTTGAGCGCTTCGAAACGGTTCGAGCACTCCATGCATGTCGTATGGACGACAACCAATCTGTTTCATCTTATGTACTTAAGATGAAAAGTCATATTGACCGCCTCGAGAGGCTTAATTGTCCTGTCTCGAAGGAATTGGCCACGGATTTGAACCTTAATGGCCCTACCAAAGTTCGAGACATTCGTGTTGAACTACCACATGAATGCTTGGGACAAAAGCATTGGTGAGCTTCACTCAATGCTGAAAACAGCCGAGGGCGTAAGGGTACCACCCCAAACCACAAGAGAAGAGCAAAAGGTTGCTACCAATGACCCATGCTTCAAGTGTGAGGAGATTGGACATGGGCAAGAAATTGTCCTGTCCATCTCCAAGAGTTGAAAGCCAAGAGGATGTTGGGCAGACCTCAGGTACAATATACATGATTCATATTGATCTTAATGTTACATCTTCAAACACATGGGTTTTAGATACTGGATGTGGAACTCATATTTGCAATTTGTTGCAGGGGTTCAAAAGAAGTAGGGACTTCAATCAAGGGGATGTTAGCCTCTTCATGGGCAATGTAACCAAAGTCCTAGGGTGAAGCTCGTGGGGACTACATCCTAAAACTTCCAAGTGGCTTGGATATTATTTTGAAGAATGTTTTGTATGCTCCAAGTTTGACTAGGAACATTATTTCTGTATCCCAATTAAGACATCATGATTATGTATTATCTTTTGTTGGAAAAGATATTCATGTTTCTTCAAATGATATGTTCTATTTTAAAGCAATTCCCATTAATGGTATTTATGAATTGGTTCATGAAAATGCTTTAAATAGTTCATTGTACCATACTGACACCAAAAAACTCATGTTGGATTTGATGATGCCTATCTTTGGTGTTGTCGTCTTGGTCATATAAACAAGAAACGTATACAAACACTTCAAAGAATGGTCTTTAAAAACAAATGAATGTGATTCATTTGATGTATGTGAATCTCGTTTACAAGGAAAAATGACTAAGGCACCCTTTAGTGGAACTAACGAAAGGGCAAAAGATTTATTAGGAATTATACATTCGGATGTATGTGGTCCTTTTAAGCCAATGACTAGGAATGGTGAAAGATACTTCATTACCTTTACCGACGATTATAGTCGCTATGGTATGTGTACTTATTAAGGCACAAAGATGAAGCTTTTGAAATGTTCAAAATCTTCAAGAATGAAGTGGAAAATCAACTCAACAAGTCGATTAAAGTTCTTCGTACCGATAGAGGAGGTGAATACCTAAGTGATGCTTTTCAAGATCATCTTAGGAGTTCTGGGATTGTCTCAGAACTCACTCCACCTAGAACACCACAACATAATGGTGTGTCTCAGAGGAGGAATCGAACCTTTTTGGATATGGTTCGATCTATGATGGCTAGAAGCACATTACCTCTTTCATTTTGGGGTTTCGCTTTGCTCTCCGCGGCCCGTATTTGAATATGGCCCCAACCAAAAAGGTGGAAATGAAACCTTTTGAGATATGGCATGGAAGAGTTCCATCCCTATCATACTTAAGGATTTAGGGTTGTGAGGCTTATGTTAAGACTCCCACCCCAAACAAATTGGAAGTCCGATCCACCAAGTGTATCTTTGTTGGATACCCTAGAGATTTTATGGGATATTATTTCTATGATCCACTGGAACAAAAGGTTTTGTTGCCAGAAAGGGTGAGTTCTTAGATGCAATTCCTTATGGAAGGAACTAGCAGTAAAACAGTGGATCTTGAGGAGGATCAAGAACCATAACCCGATACACGTTTGGTTGAAGTTAGCACTCAACATGAGGATGTTGAAGTTGATCAAGTAGTTGATCAATACACACAAACTGTTCGTAAAAGTGGTAGAACTAGTAATCCACCTGAAAGATACGGATTTTTCATGGATGGATGCTATGTGGTAGATTCAGATGAACCAACCACACCCATGATGCAGTGTCTAATTGGATTGTGACAAATGGCTTGAGGCCATGAACGTTGAGATGCAATCCATGTATGACAATCAAGTTTGGGAACTTGTTGTACCACCTCTTAATTCCAAGGTAGTTGGAAGTAAGTGGGTTTTCAAGAAGAAAACCGATATGCATGGAAACTTGGATACTTATAAAGCTAGACTTGTAGCAAAGGGTTTCACTCAAACTCAAGGGGTTGATTATGATGAAACCTTCTCACCTGTTGCAATGCTAAAGTCTATAAGGATATTGTTTGCCATAGCTGCTCATTATGATTATGAGATTTGGCAAATGGATGTCAAAACCGCTTTCCTAAATGGATATCTTGAGGAAGATGATTATATGGTTCAGCCTGAAGGTTTTGTCGATCCAAAACATCCTAATAAAGTATGCAAGTTAAAGAAATCAATCTATGGATTGAAACAAGCATCGAGAAGCTGGAATCATCGTTTTGATGAGGAGGTAAAGAAATTTGGCTTCATCAAAAATGCTGATGAGGCTTGTGTGTATAAGAAGGCTAGTGGGAGCACAATAACTTTCCTAGTATTGTATGTTGATGACATACTACTATTTGGAAATGACATTCCAACTTGGAAGGTGTAAAAACCTGGCTTGGAAGTTATTTTTCCATCAAGGATCTTGGTGAAGCTGCCTATATTCTGGGAATAAAGATCTATAGGGATAGATCAAGGCGGTTGATTGGTTTAAATCAAAGTGCGTATATTGATAAAATCTTGAAAAGGTTCAAGATGGAGAACTATAAGAAAGGTACCGTGCCTATTCAAAGAGGAACGATATTAAGTACGACTCAATGTCCTAGCTCAAAGAATGAGCAAGATAAAATGAAGGCAATCCCATACGCATCTGCTATTGGATCCATCATGTATGCGATGATATGCACTCGACCAGACGTGTCATGCGCTTTAAGCATGACAAGCCATTACCAGCAAAATCCTGGAACCAGTCATTGGATGGCTGTTAAGAACATACTTAAGTACCTAAGGAGGACAAAAGATATGTTCTTAATCTATGGATCTCGTGATTAGGAACTCATTGTAAAAGGTTACACAGATGCGAGTTTCCAAATCGATCGTGATGATTCTCGGTCACAATCGGGATATATTTTCATTCTGAATGGAGGTGCGGTCTCATGGAAAAGCTCCAAACAGGATGTGGTGGCTCTCTCAACTACAGAATCAGAATACGTACCCGCCTCATTGGCAGATCAAGAAGCTGCATGGTTAAAGAAATTCATTGCCGATTTGGGGGTTGTCCCTTCCATTCAGGACCCCCTAGAGATCTTTTGTGACAACGAGGGTGCGATTGCTCAAATCAAGGAACCTCGTGCTCAGAAAAAGACTAGGCACATTGAGCGGAGATTCAACTACATACGAGATGAAGTTGAAAAAGGAAAGATATGTATTTTCAAAGTTCACACAATTCAAAACATTGCGGATCCTCTCACGAAGCTCCTTGAAAAGGCAAAGCATGAAGGTCATATTTGTGCCATGGGACTTCGATATTCTAGTGATTGGATTTGCTCTGTAAATTTTGTATTTGGATATGTGGAACTCTTTATTATTTGAATAAAATTATTTGGTTATAATGTTTCAATTAATGTTCCAATTTAGCATGTTTAATCCACGAGTAAATTGTTTACTCTAAATGTCCGTAGTCGTTCATACTTGTGGGAAAAAGTGTGAGGGTAAGATTATTATGAACTTGGATTGGTTGATATTCATAAGGATGAATATAGAGCAATGGGTTGCTACCAAGGTTCATGGATATTTGTGGGATGCAAATATTGGACTAACCCGCAACTCAAACTTTACTACATGGAATCTTATTGATTGATCATAAGTAATTTTGAGTAAAGGCGAATATCATTTGGTATCCTCCGACCTGAGATACATATTGGGTTTTGATATTCACCAAGTATTATGCCTTGAGCTGATTCTTCACTGCCCTGAAATAATGGATAGTACATAAGGGTATGTTCAGGTATGATACGAGGTGTTTGTGAGAAACGTATGTAGTCAAGATGGAATTTGTTCCTCTTATTCGTTGAGAGTTAGATGTCTAAGGCCTGATAAGTTAAATCAACAAGGAATGATCACTCTGTGTTCTTGGATTTAACATGACATCTGTAACAAAAGGATAGATGATTAATTCACCTAAATCATTTCAAGTAGGATACTTGAATAAGATGATGTTATTGAATGGCTATAAGTCATGCGTATTAAGGGTAGTAACCGTTGTTAGGCGGTATTTACTGCTTGCATCAATCTTCTATGAATCTTGGGCAAGTGGGAGATTGTTGGATTCTATATGCCCAAGACACATAGAATATTGATGCGGTTAGTACATTATGATCCAAGTCGGGTTATACCCAATAACAAGCTTAGCAAACACCAATTAATATTCAATTGATGATATGATCATGTAACTGAATAATAACACCAAATTTAGAAAATGGGTTTTCTAAATAAGTTGCATGAGAGATGGAACAACTTATTAGGATATTTTGTTCAAGAATATTACTTAGTGTTATTTAAGTTAGTTAGATAACATTAAGTAATTAAAAGAGTGTATAAGTTTTACAACTAAATGTTAATTGTACAAACTTACAAGGGAGCAATCTATAAAGTTTGTTTAGTGAATTTTAAGAGGGAAAATTTTTTGGTCAAGTGTTTTTGGCCGCCCAAACCCTCTCCAATGAGAGGGTTTTCACCTTCTTGAACACTAATCACTTGAGTGCTGGTCTTACACACTACCATATCATCTAACACACACATGCAAAGTGTTTTTGAAGTCTTTTCTCTCCCAAAAGAGTTCTCGGTTTTTTCAGCTGATTTAGTGGATTTGGAATCACTCTTGGTGTTAATCTCCCTAACAAGAAGAGTGTTTGCACATTGCTTGGGGTATACTAGCTTGAGGACCTCCTCTTCTTGGAGTCTTGGCCGATTTTGACATCTCCATCTTCATCGAATCCACGTTTTTGGCAGCCCTTTTGGAAGTATTGTTCTCAACTGCTGAAAGGTAGTTTTGGCAGCTTGTTTATGGCTGTCTATTATGCTTGTTTTTATGTGTTCATGCTTGCTTATTCACATATTTAAGATCCTTTGTTTTGGGTTGCTTTATACATTCAAATGGTCACCTAATGAACATATTTTTCAGCTTATAAGTAAGTCAATAATATGTTGATATTCCGCTGCGTTTTTAGTAAGTTTAATGGGTTAAACTTAGTTTTATGTTCTTGCAAACCCAACAGTATCTTTCACCATTCCTTGTCATTGGCTTAAACGGACCACATACATCCGAATGTATGATTCCTAATAAATCTTTTGCCTTTCATTAGTTCCACTAAAGGATGCCTTAGTCATTTTACCTTGTAAACAAGATTCACATACATCAAATGAATCACATTCATTCGTTTTTAAAAGACCATTCTTTTGAAGTGTTTGTATACGTTTCTTGTTTATATGACCAAGACGACAATGCCAAAGATAGGTATCACTCAAATCCAACTTGAGTTTCTTGGTGTTAGTTTGGTACAATGAACTATTTAAAGCATTTTATGAACCAATTCATAAATACCATTATTGGGAATTGCTTTAAAATAGAACATATCATTTAAAGAAACATGAATATCATTTTCAACAAAAGATAATACATAATCATAATGTCTTAATGGGATACAGAAATAATGTTCCTAGGCAAACTAGGAGCATACAAAACATTCTTCAAAATAACATCCAAGCCACTTGGAAGTTTTAGGATGTAGTCCCCACGAGCTTCAACTTGGACTTTGGTTCCATTGCCCATGAAGAGGCTAACATCCCCTTGATTGAAGTCCCTACTTCTTTTGAACCCCTGCAACAAATTGCAAATGTGAGTTCCACATCCGGTATGCAATACCCATGTGTTAGAAGATGTAACATTAAGATCAATATGAATCATGTATATTGTACCTGAGGTCTGCCCGGCATCCCTCTTTGCTTTCAACTCTTGGAGATGGACAGGACAATTTCTTGCCCAATGTCCAATCTCCCCACACTTGAAGCATGGGTCATTGGTAGCATCCTTTTGCTTCTTCTTTTGTGGTTTGGGTGGCAGCCTTGCCACCCCTTTCCCCTTTCCCCATACGGGTCCCTTACCCTTGGCAACTTTGCCTTGGGTGCTGGATGAGGCCTTTTCTTGTTCCCACCTTCATTGATGGTGAGAACGGGTAACACCCTTTTACCCATGGCCGCCTCGGCCGTTTTAAGCATTGAGTGAAGCTCACCAATACTCTTGTCCCATGTATTCATGTTCTAATTCAACACAAATGTATCGAACTTCTTGGTAAGGCCATTAAGGATCAAATCCATGGCCATTCCTTCAAGACGGGACAATTAAGCCTCTCGAGGCAGTCAATATGACTTTTCATATTAAGTATATAAGATGAAACAGATTGGTTGTCGTCCATACGACATGCATGGAGTGCTCGAACCGTTTCGAAGCGCTCAACCCTTGCTTGTTGTTGGAACGTTTCCTTCAGCTGGGTTATCATGTCATAAGCTCCGTGATTTTCATACTCCTTTTGGAGATCCAGATTCATGCTCGCTAGCATGAGACAAGACACTTGGACGGAGTCCTCAGTGTACTTCCGCCAATCGTTGTAGGCCTCCTCATCATCCTCAGAAGGCTGATCGGGGATAGGGTCGTCTAAAACATATGATCTTCTCTCTTGCTTGAGAACGATTCTCAAGTTTCGATACCAATCAATGAAATTATTATGATTTCGACGTTCCTTTTGGATGATCGCTCGTAATGATTGGGTGGACGTGGATGAGGTATCATGATTGTCATTATTGGTGGCCATCTACAAAATATAACAAAGATCTATTTAGTATTTTCGATATTGCTATTTTTAATAATTAATGTTTTTTAAGGTCATTTTATATTAAAATCTAGAACCCAACATTACATTTAAATTGTAGTTAGGTGACCTTTATCCCACGATTTAAATTAATAAGGTGGTCAACGATTGACGGTTGCAACCATTTGCAACTTCTAGAGGTATGGGATCGACTTTAAACATCATATGTAAAGTCGGCATGTTAATCTCATCAACACCATTTGGAAACCATATTTAGGTGATTCATTTAACATGGTTTGCAAATCAAGTTACCCTACTTGCACACACGTGTGAGTTTACCCACATAAGTGGTTAGGTGACCTTTATCCCACCAATTTGGTATCCCCACCTTAAGTCACAAGTTCCCTCTAAATGGTTAGGTGACCTTTATCTCATTAAGAGTTTCCAAATGACTCAAGTGTCGTGCAAAAGGATGGTGTTAAACTTTTTTTGTCAAAAGTTTAGAGATTTCATAATTCTAGTTAGAAAACTCTATGTACTTGTATTTGCATGCTTACAAATACAAGATACCCTATGGTTCTTTTAATAAAACCCATTTTATCATAAAATCATTAATCATTTTAATAACTATTTATTAACACTTAATTATTAAGAACCATTTTTATATTAGCTTCTTAAGATCATTTATATTAAGATTGTCCACCATATCCAAATATCATACAATCATTCATAAAATCCCAATCAAACAAGCATAATATAAACAACCACAATGTGCATAACCATAGCTACTATTGTGACCACACTTGTTTGCCATCACAAGTGTGGTCATTTGGTCTTTCCTAAGGGTTGAATACAACACAAAATTGAGGTCTTCATAGACCCGACTTGAACTTGCATCCATATGCTTCAAGTCCTTATTTTGTATCTTCCTCTTGTGCTTTCTTCTCGAGCATCTTCTTTTACAAAATATATATCCTAATACATATTCTCTAGTAAAAGGAAATTACTCCTAATCTATTATTACATCCCAATGAATAAATGGACAAAATACATTTTTAAACAAAGCACAAATTAATATACAACCCCATTGAATAAATATAATCAAATGAATACATCATATCATCCAAACATTGCAAATAACACAAGGCCAAAAGCTAGGTTATGCACCAATATGAACATACATCATATCATCAAAATATAACTAAGAATCCCCATTAAAACCCACGATTTTCAGCCAACATAAACTGAAAATACGGGTTTTAAACATTGTCCAAACAATATACATATCATCATCCATATCTTTCAAGGTTTAATCACAAGCATGTATGATATAACCTTCAAAGCTTGGGGATTCAACATACAAGAACATTTCAGCCCTTAAAAGGGTTATAAAATACCATAAAAATTTTTTTATAAGGATACTAACAAGCATGCTATCCACATAACCGGCTCTAGATGCCATTGAAGGGTTTGTTAGAACACAAATCATAGTTTAACCTCTTAAATGTTTCTGAAAACGCAGCAGAATTACAACTTTATAAACTTGTTTATAAGCTGAAAAATATGTTCATTAGATGACCATATTAATGTTTAAAACAAACCCATATATCAAAGGATCATTATATGTGAATAAGCATGCTTAGAGAACATAAAAAACATAATATGACAGCCACAAAGGGCTCCCATAACTACCTTCCAGCAGCTCAAAAACCGTAAATGAAAGGGGATGAGATGAAGGTGATGATGATGTCGAAAATGCAGCCTTGACTCCAAGAAGAGGAGCCCTCAAGCTAGTATACCCCAAGCCTCCTTGCAAGCACCTCTTGTTAGGGAGATTCAACACCAAACACACCACAAAATTGCTTTCCAAAACCCCTTAATCTGCTGCCTTGGCCGTAGCTTTTTGAAGGAAGGAGAGAGGATTTTTTTTTTGTTTTGCATGTGAAGTGAAGTGAGAGTTAGAGAGTCCACACTCTTTCATAAAGAGTGTGTCTTACCAAGGCAAAAGAAGGAACCCCATTGGCCCATGGGGTGGCGGAAATTTAATTAAAATGGCTGTGATTCCCTCTACTTTTATGTCTTGGGGACACATTAAAAGTTCATGGACCCTCTTGGATTTTAATGTGTGACAAGTGCAAGAAGCATACTTATGTTTTATGCACTAATCTTTAATTAAACATTTTAATTAAAGATCACTAACATTACATTATCTTATGTTATTTAAACCCTTTTAAATAACAATGTGATTAATAAAAACCATTAACAAATCATCCTTATGATTTGACCCATTTCACATATAATTGTTTAGAAAACCAATTTCTAAATTTGGTGTGTTATTATTTAATTGCATGATCACATCATCAATTAAATAATCGTTTGTGTTTGCAAAGCTTGTTATTTGGGTATAACCCGACTTGGAACATAACGTACTAACCACATCATATTCTAAGTGTCTTGGGCACATAGAATCCTACAGCGGCGTATTCAGATTCTGTAGTTGATAAAACCACAACATCCTGTTTAGAGCTCTTCCACGAGACAACTCCTCCATTCAGAATGAAAATGTATCCCGATTTTGATTGTGAATCATCACGATCGGTTTGGAAACTCGCATCCTTGTAACCTTTTACAACGAGTTCCTCATCACCAGGTCCATAGATAAGAAACATATCTTTAGTCCTCCTTAGGTATTTAAGTATGTTCTTAACAACCATCCAATGACTGCTTCCAGGATTTTGCTGGTATCGGCTTGTCATGCTTAAGGCGCATGAAACGTCCGGCCAAGTGCATATCATTGCATACATGATGGATCCAATAGCAGATGCGTATGGGATTGCCTTTATTTTATCTTGCTCATCCTTTGAGCTTGGACATTGAGTCATACTCAATATCATTCCTCTTTGAATAGGTACCATACCTTTCTTAGAGTTTTCCATGTTGAACCTTTTCAAGATCTTATCAATGTATGCACTTTGATTTAAACCAATAAACCACCTTGATCTATCCCTATATATCTTTATTCCCAGAATATAGGCGGCCTCACCAAGATCCTTGATGGAAAAACAACTTCCAAGCCAGGTTTTTACACCTTCCAAGATTGGAACATCATTTCCAAATTGTAGTATGTCATCAACATAAAATACTAGGAAAGTGATAATGCTCCCACTAGCTTTCTTATATACACAAGCTTCATCAGCGTTCTTGATGAATCCAAATTTAATTACTTATTCATCAAAATGGTGATTCCAACTTCTCGATGCTTGTTTCAATCCATAGATTGATTTCTTGAACTTGCATACTTTGTTAGGATGTTTTGGATCGATAAAACCTTCAGGCTGAACCATATAGACATCTTCCTCAAGATATCCATTTAGAAAAGCCGTTTTGACATCCATTGCCAAATCTCATAATCATAATGAGCAGCTATGGCAAATAATATCCTAATAGATTTTAGCATCGCAACAGGTGTGAAAATTTCATGATAGTCAACCCCTTGAGTTTGAGTGAAACCCTTTGCTACAAGTCTAGCTTTATAAGTATCCAAGTTTCCATGCATATTGGTTTTCTTCTTCAAAACCCACTTACTTCCAATTACTTTAGAGTTAAGAGGTGGTATAACCAAGTCCATACTTGATTATCATACATGAATTGCATCTCAACATTCATGGCCTCAAGCCATTTCTCACAGTTCGAATTGGACAACGCATCATGGAATGTGATTGGTTCATCAGAATCTATCACATAGCATCCATCATTGAAAATCCATATCTTTCAGGTGGATTACTAGTTCTACCAGATCTGCGAACGTTTTCTGTGTATTGATCAACTATTTGATCACTTTCAACATCCTCATGTTGAGTGCTAGTGTCAACCAAACGTGTATCGGGTTGCGGTTCTTGATCCTCTTCAAGATCCACAGTTCTTCTACGAGTTCCTTCCATAAGGAACTTGGTTTCCAGGAACTCACCCTTTCTGGCAACAAACTCCTTTTGTTGTATTGGATCATAGAAATAATATCCCATAGAATCTCTTGGATATCCAATAAAGATACACTTAGTGGAACGGCTTTCTAACTTGTTCGAGGTGGGAGTCTTCTCATAAGCCTCACACACCCACACCCTCAAATATGAAAATGATGGAACCCTTCCATGCCATATTTCATAAGGTGTCCTTTCCACTTTCTTGGTTGGGGCCATATTCAATATACAGGCTGCAGAGAGCAGAGCAAAACCCCAAAATGACAGAGGTAATGAGCTTGTAGCCATCATAGATCGAACCATATCCAATATAGTTTGATTTCTCCGCTCGGACACACCATTATGTTGTGGTTTTCCCAGTGGAGATAGTTGTGAGACAATCCCACAACTTCTAAGATGGTCCCTAAAAGCATCATTCCGGTATTCACCTCCTCTATCGGTGCGGATAATTTTAATTGACTTATTGAGTTGATTTTGAACTTCATTTTGAAAAATCTTGAACATTTCAAAAGCTTAATCTTTCTGTCTTAACAAGTACACATACTAATATTGACTATAGTCGTTAGTAAAGGTAATGAAGTATCTTTCATTGTACCTTGTCATAGGTTTGAAACGACCACATACATCCGAATGTATGATACCTAATAAATCCTTTTGCCCTTTCGGCTTTGCCACTAAAAGGTGCCTTGGTCATTTTACATTGTAAACAAGACTCACATACATCAAATGAATCATATTCACTTGTTTTTAAAAGACCATTCTTTTGTAGTGTTTGTATTCTTTTCTTGTTTATATGACCAAGACGGCAATGCCAAAGGTAACTGTCATTCAAATCCGATTTGAGTTTCTTGGTACTAGTTTGGTACAATAAGCTATCATTCAATGTATTTTCACGAACCATTTCATAGATACCATTGATGGGAGTAGCTTTAAAGTAAAACATGTCATTCAAAGTAACATGGATTTCATTTCCAATAAATGATAATACATATACAAAATGTTTCAATAGGGCCACAAAAATAATGTTCCTAGTCAAACTAGGAGCATACAAAACATTATACAAAATTACTTCCAAACCATTTGGAAGTTTCAAGATGTAGTCACCACAGGCTTTAACTTGAACTTTAGCCACATTGCCCATGTAGAGGCTAACATCCCCTTTGTTGAAGTTGCTACTTCTTTTGAACCCCTACAACAAATTGCAAATGTGAGTTCCACATTTGGTATCTAATACCCATGTGTTAGAGGATATTAAGTTTAAATTAACATGGATCATGTATATGGTACCTCAGGTTTGCCCGGCATCCCTCTTTGCTTTCAACTCTTGGAGATGGACAAGACAATTTCTTGCCCAATGTCCAATCTCCCCACACTTGAAGCATGGGTCATTAGAAGCAACCTTGTGCCTCTTCTCCTGTGCTTTGGGTGGCACCTTGCCACCCCTTTCCCTTTTCCCGTTACGGTCCCTTACCCATGGCAACTCTTGCCTTGGTGCGGGATGAGGCCTTTTCTTGTTCCTACCTTCATTAATGGTGAGAACGGGTAAAACCCTTTTACCCATGGCCGCCTCGGCCGTTTTGAGCATAGAGTGAAGCTCACCAATGCTTTTGTCCCAAGCATTCATGTTGTAGTTCAACACGATGTCTCAAACCTTTTGGTAAGGCCATTGAGGATCAAATCCGTGGCCAATTCCTTTGAGACAGGACATTTTAGCCTTTCGAGGCGGTCAATGTGACTTTTCATCTTAAGTACATAAGATGAAACTGATTGGTTGTCGTCCATACGACATGCATGGAGCACTCGAACGTTTCGAAGCGCTCAACCCTCGCTTGTTGTTGGAACGTTTCCTTCAGTTGGGTTATCATGTCATAAGCTTCGTGATGTTCATACTCCTTCTGGAGATCCGGAGTCATGCTTGCCAACATGAGGCAAGACACTTGGATAGAGTCCTCAGTGTACTTTATCCAATCGTTATAGGCCTCCTCATCATCTCAGTAGGTTGATCGGGGAAGGGTTGTCTAAAACATATGATCGTTTCTCTTGCTTGAGAACGATTCTCAAGTTTCGATACCAATCGATAAAATTGTTATGATTTAGACGTTCGTTTTGGAGAATCGCTCGTAAAGATTGGGCGGACGTGGATGAATTATCATGATTATCATAATTATTGGTGGCCATCTACAAAATTTAACAAAGATCAATTTTAGTATTTTCGATATTGTTATTTAAATAATTAATACCTTTTATTGTCATTTTCATATTAAAATCTAGAACCCAACATTACATTTAAATAGTGGTTAGGTGACCTTTATACACGATTTAAATTAGTAAGGTGGTCAATGATTGATGATTGCCACCATTTCCAACTTCTAGAGGTATGGATCGACTTGAAACATCATATGTAAAGTCGGCATGTTAATCCCATCAATAGCATTTGGAAACCATATTGTAGGTGATCCATTTGAGATGGTTTGCAAATCAAGACACCCTACTTACACACACGTATGAGTTTGCTAAAATAAGCGGTTAGGTGACCTTTATCCCACGAATATGGCATTCTCACCTCAAGTCACAAGTTCCCTCAAAATGGTTAGGTGACCTTTAACCCACTAAGAGTTCCCGAGTGATTCAAGTGTTGTGTAAAAGGATGGTGTTGATCTTATTTAAAAAACAAAATTAGATATTTCATAATTCTAGTTTAGAAAACCCTATGTATCCATATTTGAATGCTTTCAAATACAAGATACCCTATGGTACATTGATTAAAGCCCTTTTAATCTTTGAAACCATAAAACAATTTTAATTACCATTTATTACCTTTTAATGATTAATACCCATTTAGTAAATTTGTTATGATCATTGAAAGGATTGTTAAGCAAACATCATATATAAGCAATCAACCACAATACCATAACCAAAACAACCATGAATCAACCAAATGATAGTGCATAAGCATAGCATCTAAATTGGCCACACTTGTTTGCCATCACAAGTGTGGACCATAGGACATTCCTAAGGGACAAAACACAACACAAAAGGCTTCCAAGAACCTCCCACTTGAAACCGCATCCAAATGCTCCATGTTTCTTGTGTCTTTCCTTTGTGCTTCTAACGCGTACATCTTCATATTACAAGATATCACATCCTAATACAAGATTTCTGGTAAAATGAAAAGTACCTAATCTATTTATTACATACCAAATAACAAATAAATTACACTTTTAACAAAGCAAAAATAAATGATTATACAACCCAATTGAATGAATTGAAACAACCATTTCAAACATCCAAATAACACAAGGTCAAGGGCTAGGTTATGCACCATAATGAACAATGAACGTATCATCAAAAACAACAATGAATCCCCACTAAAACCCACGAAATTTCAGCCAACACCAACTGAAATTTCAGCCAACACCAACTGAAATTTCAGCCAACACCAACTGAAATTTCGGGTTTTATCTAGTCCAAACAAACAAACAATACATCATACATGTCTTTCAAAGTTTAATCACAAGCATGTGTGATATAACTTTGAAAGTTTGGGGATTCATAACACATGAATATAGCAGCCCCTAAAGGGGTTTTAAACTCCCACAAAACGAAATTTTAAGGACAATGGAAACTAGTTATCCACATATCCGGATCTAGATGCCAATGTTAGGTTTGTTGAACCATATCATATTAGTTTAACCTTATAAACTAGAAAACGCAGTGGAATATAACCTTAATTAATCATTTGTAATCTGAAATTTCAGGTTCATAAAATGTCAACAACAAACCAAGATATAAGGATCATTTATATGTGTGTGAGCTAGCTATCAAGAAGAATAAACAACCAAAAACAAAAGATACAAACTACCTTTTGTCGAGCTGTAGAAAACGAGTATGGATAATTAAAAGGAGCTTCTTGAATGGCCAAAACACCAAAGAGAGGTGTCCTCAAGCTAGTATACCCACAAGCATCAAACAAGACACTTTGTTGCTAGGTATTTGAACACCAAAAACATCAAGAGAGCTACTGAAAAACCTTTTTCAGCTGAATGTTCTTCAAAATGGAGAAGAGAGGAGAGCTTCTTGGGGTGCTTGCATGTAAGAGAGAGTGAAAGATAGAGTGTGTTGGTGTTTCAAGAAAACTACAAACCAAAACAAGTGGCATAGACCCTCTAAGGGGCGGCCGAAACTTGAATTAATTTGAGGTTTTCCCCCCAAAACATTCACTAATGTTTTTATTAATCATACATATAAATTATCTAATTAACCTCTTAATTATATAACTTATACACACACTATAATATTATTTGATGTTATTTAACCAACTTAAATAACATTACAAATAATGTCCATAAACAAAGTATCCATATAAGTTGTTTCATCTTATATGCAATTTATTTAGAAACCTTTTGTAAATTGGTGTATTTATTCAATTGCATGATCATATCATCAATCAAATATTTATGTATTAGTGTTTGCAAGCTTGTTATGGGTATGACCTGACTTGGATCAATACGTGCTAACCACATCAATATTCTATGTGTCTTGGGAATAAAGATCCAACATTATGTATGTATGTATGTATGAATGTATGTATGTATGTATGTATGTATGTATGTATGTATGTATGTATGTATGTATGTATGTATGTATGTATGTATGTATGTATGTATGTATGTATGTATGTATGTATGTATGTGTATGTATGTATGTGTATGTATGTATGTATGCATGTATATATGTATGCATGTATGTATGTATGTATGTATGTATGTATGTATGTATGCATGTATGTATGTATGTATGTATGTATGTATGTATGTATGTATGTATGATGTATGTATGTATGTATGTATGTACGTATGTATGTATGTATGTATGTATGTATGTATGTATATGTATGTATGTATGTATGTATTTATGTATGTATGAAGTATGTATGTATGTATGTATGTATATGTATGCATGTATGTATGTATGTGTGAATCCAAGGATCACATATTGGAGTTATCAATGTTGGTCGAAGACAAGTCAACGTTTGTGGAATCAACGTGGCTTGGTTTAATTGTTTGTAATAAATTTCAATATTAATGATGATTCAAGAACACACTAACAGAAACACAGTTAATGAATAATATATATTTCATTAAAATATGTTAATGATTACAAAATAATGAATGAATGATGTTGAGACGGCTGCTAGGGTTTGATTGAATGAATTGATGTGATGTTCGCTGTTTGTGGATTGGTTGTATTGCCATTGTTGTTGTGGTTCAATCAATTGTCTAATCGAGCGTGCTTGAATTGAAACCTAGGATCCATTTATATTGAAAATGATGTTTCTGTTATAGGAAACACCGAATCTCTTGGGATTTTATTTGTGTGAGTTAAGGAATCATCGGATTTCTTGGGATTCACATAACTGCCTTGTTGACTTGTAACACCTGCATTATACAAGTGTTTGGACATTGCAGGAAAAGTGTCTTCCGTAGGAATTTGTTCTTCCGTAGAAGTCTTGTTCTTCCGTAGATGTTTTGTTCTTCAGTAGGAATCTTGTTCTTCTGTAGATGTTTTGTTCATCCGTTGAAATCTTGTTTGTTCGTAGAAAACTTGTACTTCCGAAGCAAACTTGTTCTTTAGTTCTGGTTGTTCATCCGTAGAAGATCTTCGGATGTAATATTACTTGTAAGAAACATATCTATGGAAGAACAAAATGTTCATGTGTAGATGTTCTTACACTTGGTTAATTTCATAAACTGACCAAAAATAATGTTTGTACCTGCAACCATACATAAATCAACACACATATAAATGGGTTAACCTATACATTTAATGCATACACAATAATGAACTACAAACATTCATTACAGATATTAATTCAAGTACTAAGCCTATACATAATGGACTAGATCTATTGATCCTAGACCTAACAATACTCCCCCGTAGGCTTAGATACTTGCAATCACTTCTTCAAAACTGAAAGTTCTTTCATCCTAGCCACCATCCTTGAGTTGAAGTATGATACAACATCATTTTGATCATCATACTTGTACTTGATCTCCGTTCTGCATATCCTCTTCAGAGTCTCAAAGCTTAGGCCCAAAATGTCTTTTTCAGTTGGGAGTGTTTCCACAACACATTGAATGTTCACAATCTCTAACTTATCTTCTTCTGATATTCTTATTTCTGATATATTTTCAATGATAGCTCCCTTCAGCATCCCAAGATTATACCTTCTTCTCTTGTACGCTTTTGCATGCAACTTATCTACAACATGAATCATGTGAATGTACAAGCATAAGTCATTCTGAGCTTTTTCATCTGTTAGCTTTGGGAAGAATTTATCATGTAAGAATGATGTGTAGCTTGGATGAAGCATTTTGATCTCTACACGGTCAAAAATTCTTATTTTGTCTCCTTTCCTTCCATTAGCGTTCCTCCGTAACATCAATTCTTCTATTTTCTCAACATATCCCCACTCAGTTATGGGAATAGTATATTGATTTTCTCCAATGACTTTGATTGCAGTTGTTTTCTTATTAGGACAACCAACTCTCCTTAGAATTTCATCAATAACTAATGAGGAGGAGTTGGTGTTTGATCTTTTCTTTCTTTCTGATCTTCTTTTGTGCTCAACATCCTCTCTTTTTGCTTCTCTAATCACATCATCTTTAAATTTTGTCTTTAAGTTTCCCACCTACACAGAGAAATCACTTTCTCTTGAGTGAATTGGGTAGTTAGACATTGTAAGATTCTGCAGATCTTTAATGTCTTTCTCATGAAGTCTCAGCACAGCCTCTGTATCATGAAAATATTGAATTCTTCCGCAGGTTCTCTTGATAATAACACAATCCCAGTCTAGATCAAATTTCAAGGCCATAATCCTGTTGTCTTCTTCAGAGCTGGGAGTTGTGATGTGATCATATAGCTCTATGAGAGTTCATTTCTGTTCAGTGATCTCTCTAACAGTTGTCCCTAATGGCCACAATTTCCCAGGAATGACTGCCCTTGGTTCTCTGATCAGTTTGTCTTCTCTTTGTGTTGATCTTTCAGTTCAACAGTTATAGGATCGGCAGAAAGTTTGCTTTGTTACTCAAATGATGGATTTGGTGCTTCAGTTCTGAATCGGACTCCGTATCAAGTTCAACATCATCACATGTTCCATCATCTTCTTAGTTCACCAACACTTCTTCCTTTAAGCCCATGAGCCTTGTAATGTGTCCCTGAAGCCAACATACCATATTGTACTTGGTGAGTTTAGCAGTGTCACAATGGCCTAGATCTTTCTTGATTTTCTGAATGGCTTGAAAAGTGTTGAATGCTTCATAATCATAGTTAGGTATCATAAATCTTGCAAGCTCAAACTCCTTCAATGTGTTCTTCATCTCAGACATATTCATCCTTTCAACCATGTCATATGCAAATTCATGGTTGCTCAGGTTCATAAACATAGCAGATTCAGGCCTTTCTTCCATGATGTCCTTTGTTGTAAAAAGAACATCAGTCTTTGATTCTTCTTCAGCTTTGTTTGGTTCATCTTCAATCAGCTCTTTCCATTCAACATCACTCTCAGATTCATCAATAGCAGCTTGCTTTGATGTTAAATTTCCATAGAAGGAGTGTGCTCAGAAGAGGTATGTCTTGACCATTTAGGAGTGTCTTCAACATTGATTACTTGAATCTTTGTTTGGCGAAAATACTTCCTCTTCCTTGAGTATTGAATGAGTTTCTTAGAAGATTCAGCAGGTTTTTTTAGTTGGTTTGATTCAAGAGCACATATCTTCATTATCAGTTCATCAATCTCTTCTTCTTTTCTTCTCAACAAAGCTGATTGATCATAGAGAGTGTCATTGATTTGATCAATTTTCACTCTTAGCTTCTTATTTTCTTCTTTCTCTTTCTTTACTTCTTCTTTGAGCTCAGAGTCTTGTTGAAGAAGAGCATCAATCACTTCATTATTTCACACGACATCTTCTCTCAATCTTTTGATTCTTGTTTCTAGTTGCATCAGCATTTCATCTTTTACTTTCATTATTCCCTTCAACTCTTGTATTCTTTGCTTTCTATTGTCGGACTTTAGTACAAGCTTGTTGAATTCAGCAACGAGATAACTCTTACTGACGGGGATGTCAGAATCACTTACATCCTCTTCACTGTATGCTATCACATCAATATAATTCTCTTCTTCTTGAATGTCAGCAGTTTCATCTTTAGCCTCCTCAGTATGAGCATTCACACTTACTGAGCTTGAATATTTATCTTGTGATTGTTCAAGCTTATCATTATAAGATTGTGTTTCTAAATTCATGTTGGACACTACAGGCTCTATTTGATAGATGCAACTGGTTCTTCATGATTGGAGAATGACAACGGGATTGTGCATGCATGAGAATGACAACGGGAGTATGTATACTCTAAGAAGATTGATGAGAGAGTGGTGAGATGGGCTGAGTGTTCTGACTGGCAGAGTGAGATTGTTGAGAGTGAACACATAGGGTAGGTGAGATGGGTTTGTTATTTTGACTTGAGTCAGAAGGGAATTGTGGAGATTGTTGTTGATGGTGAATGGGTGATAAATTGGGTGAGTGTGTGGCTTGAACAGAGTTGGTTGGAGAGTCCTCTTGTTGATGTTCCCACACAAGCTCTTGAGGAATATTCGTAATAGCATCAACCACATATGCAAACATGGGCATGTCACCTCCTTCATATTTCCTAGATATTTTGTTAAGTACGGATCTGCCAAGGTGTGCTTGAACAAACACAGCACCATCCATAGTAGTTCCAGGCAGATCAACATTAATGATCAGTTGCAAAAACCTTGGAACATATACATCTTATCAGCCTTCTGCACTTAGATGTGATCACATAAGCAGTTGAAGATGTACTTTGAGTAATTGTAGGTTCTTCCCTCAAAGACACCAATAATCCCAAAAGAAATATGCCTTGAAAATCTGTCAAGACCAGATTTTTTGGTTGATATGCACTTAAGATAAGTGTGACAGAGAAATCTGTATGGCTTGCAGAGTATTCCTTTCTTGATTTCTCCCTTCTCGAAATCACCTTCATAGCCCATTAGGAGAAAAACTTTCTCTATGTATTCGTTTTCGAACACATCCGGATGACCAGCTTCAACATCTCCCAACTCAAGAACCCTTCTTATTATCTGTTCATCGATTCTCAGCCTTCGATTCTTCACATCAGTAACAATAACTCGACCATCTTCCTCTATTTGGGCGGTGTTCTAGAAAACAGTGATGTGCGATTGGTGAATCATAGGCTCTGCTGATAAAGTATAGAACAGCCTCCATCTTCATAGATATCGAATAATATCTTGACACCCTTCTGAAATAGGGTCGTCTGGGTTTAAGAAAGCACACACATTGTACTCTCTCGCAAACCAATTATCCATCTGTTCATAAGAAAAAGATTTCGTTAGAATCACATTATTGATATGAGAATACGAATAGTTGTGAGATTAAAACGAAACTCAAACACATTCTTGAATATTCCAACATGTATTACCTTGAAAACTACGGTTTAAGAACACAGATATATGTTTGTTTAATGTTTTGATTTGGTACGATTTGAATGTTATGAAAGAGGGAAAAGGTTGTTGAGAGTGTTTTTCTAGGTCTGAAAAAGTGAACTGAAAAAGCGAATAATGATGTTTGAAGTCAAACAACATCATTTGTACTCTTGGACACCTTAATTTTATCACATTAAAAAGTGGGACCCACAACAAATTCTTCTGCAGATCATCTACGGATCTCATAAATCATTTGCGGATGACTTAACGACATGTGCTGATGAAATATAACTTACTTTTTCACAAATTACGAAACTATGAAATTAAATTATTTGTTAATCTTTGTTCATCCGTAGTTTACCAATCTATGGATAAACATTTAAATTTTCAACACTGTAGCTTCTGCTGATGCTTATGATGGCACTGTAGCTTCTGCTGATTCTTAAGATGGCATTGTAGCTTCTGCTGATTCTTAAGATGGCACTGTAGAGAATTATTGTTGTATGGTCCAAGTCAATTGCTTAGAACCATTTATTGCTTTTGGACCTTGTTGACTTTGTATACATGACAGTTTAGCACAAGAAAGTGTAAAATGATTTTAAAGAAAATTGCATGTATCCAGGAGCTAAGATGGTACTTAGACTCCAATTCCTTCAAATTGATAATGAAATAAACAAAGCTGCTAATTGATAAATTTAAATTCATGTATTTCTACTCCCCCTAAATTTGTGATTAATGATGACATTAAGCATTTATCATAAATTTCTAAGAAGAATAACATGAGTGGCATTTAACTGTGTGATGATGAGTAGACATATATTCACATATGATGGGATCATATTATAATACTATGCCTCTTCCTGATGAGTTATTTTGTTGAATTGATACCTGAACAAACTTCTGATTGCAAGTATATTGTCCACTTGAATCCATACAAGAGCTCATGTATCAACTAGGCATGTTGTTTATCATCTTTTAAGATTGATTTGGAATTAATAGTTATGCGCTTCACATTCAATTCACAAAGATTTTGTCCTCCCTTTGCAAGACAAATCATCACTTTTTCACACTTAAGAACTATGTACTTTAAGTTATAAGTTCTATCTTGAGCTGCAATTGGCATCTCATTAATGCAATGATGTAGAAGCTCTAGATTAGTTTACAATTGATCACATTGTTGGGTTTGTTGGACCAAATCAAACTAGTTTAACCATTTAAACTTGAAAATGCAGCGGATTAACATCAAATAAATATCATTTGTAATCTGAAAATATGGTTCATTTCATGACAACAACAAACCCAAGAACACAAGGATCTTATATGTGTTGAACTAGCTATCACCAATAAATAACAACCCAAATAAGCAATACATACTACCTACAAAGGCTGCTGGAAAAAGAGATATAGATGAAGAGAATGATGTTCTTGAACAGCCAAAACACCAAGAAGAGGTGTCCTCAAGCTTCCATACCCACAAGCATCAAGCATTCACCATTCTTGCTAGGATTTGAGCACCAAATCAGATCAAGAAAGCTGCTGGAACCTTGTTCCAGACATGAACAATCAACAAAGCGAGAGCTTGTTCCAGCCGTGATATCTTTCTTCCAAAAGAAGAGTGATGTTCTTGTGACCCTTTTGCATATGAGAGAGTGAGAGAGATCTGAATGGAGAGTGTGTGTATTCTAGGAGAGCCAAAATCTCAAGAGAACCAAAGAAAAAACAAAAGAGAGGGGCTGCCCAAAGAGGCGGCCGAACCCTTATTCCCCCTTTTGTTTTCCCCCAAAAACCCCTTTTAATCCTTGTTAAATATATTTGATTAAAATAGATATATAATTCACCTTTTAATTATATAACATACACACACTTCTATTATTTGATGTTATTTAACTAAATTAAACAACATTACAAATAATATCCATGAACAAAATATCCATATAAGTTGTTCAATCTCATATGCAACTTATTTAGAAACCCCATTTTTCTAAATTTGGTGTATTTATTTAGTAGCATGATCATATCATCAATTAAATATTATTTGGTGTTTGCTAAGCTAGTTATTAGGTATGACCCGACTTGGATCATAACATACTAACCACATAAATGTTCTATGTGTCTTGGGCATAAAGAATCCAACAATCTCCCACATGCACAAGATTCATAGAAGATTGATGCAAACAGTAAATACCGCCTAACAACAGTTTACTACACTTAATACACATGACTTAAAGCCATTCAACAACATCATCCCCTTCAAGTATCCAACCTGAAATGATTTAGGTGAATTAATCATTTATCCTTTTGTTTCAGATGTCATGTTAAATCCAAGGACATAGAATGATCATTCCTTGTTGATTTAACTTAATCATGCCTTAGACATCTTGCTCTCAACGAATAGAGGAACAAATTCCATCTTGACTACATACGTTTTTCACAATCACCTCGTGTCACACCTGAACATAGCCTTATGCACTACCGATTATTTCAGAGCAACGAAGAACTAGCTCAAGGTATAACATTTGGTGAATATCAAAACCCAATATGTATCTCAAGTCGGAGGATACCAAATGATATTCTCCTTTACTCAAATTTACATATGATCAATCTAGAAGATTCCATGTAGTAAAATTGAGATACGGGTCAGTCCAATATTTGTATCCCACAAATATCTATGAACCTTGGCATCAACCAATTGCTCTATATTCATTCCTTATGAATATCCACTAATCCATGTTCATAATAGTTTAACGTTCATATTTGTTCCCACAAACATGACCGACTATGGACATTTAGAATAATAAACATATTCATGGATCTATACATGCTAAAATGAATATAACACAAAATATCACAAGTATATAAAGAGTTAAATATTACATTGTTTCAAAATTTTAATACTAAACAATCAATTCCAGTCACTAGAATATCGAAGTCCTAAGGCACAAGTATGACTTTCATGCTTTGCCCTTTCAAGGAGCTTCGTGAGTGGATCCGCAATGTATTGATCGGTGTGAATTTTACGAATACATATTTTTCCCTTTTCAACTTCATCCCTCATGCAGTTGAATTTCCGCTCAATGTGCCTAGCCTTTTGAAGAGGACCGTGTACCTTGATTCATGTAATCGTACCCTCATGATCACAAAAGGATTTCTAGGGTCTTGAATGGTAGAGACCACCCAATGTAGGCGATAAATTTATTTGTCCATGCAGCTTTTTGAGCTGCTAATGATGCGGCTATGTATTTGGATTTTGTAGTGGACAATGCTACTCCATTCATAATGAAGACATACCCCGATTGAGATTCATCTCGAACGGTTTGGAACTTGTATCCGTGTAACCCTTTAGAAAAAGTTCCTCTCCATTAGATCCGTATATTAGAAACATTTCCTTAGTCCTTCTAAGGTATTTCAATATACTTTTAAAAGTCATCCAATGGCTATTATCTCGATTCTACTAATATCAGCTTGTCATGATTAACGCGCATGACTCGTCCAGTCTAGTGCATATCATCGCATACATGATGGATCCTATAGCTGACGCATATGGATGTCCTTTACTTGATATTGCTCATCCATTGAGCTTGGACATTGAGATGTACTCAATATTGGCTCTCTTTGAATAGGTACAATACCTTTCTTAGAGTTTTTCCATCTTGAACCTTTTCAAGACTGTATTAATATATGTACATTGATTTAAACCTATCAACCACGTCGATCTATATCTATAGATCTTTATTCCAAAATATAGGTGGCTTCACCGAGATTTTATGAAAAACAACTTCCAAGCCAGGTTTTGACACCTTCCATGGTTGGATATCATTCGAAAAGGTAGAATGCCATTAACATACAATACTAAGAATGTTATTATGCTCCCACTAGCCTTCTTATATACACAAGCCTCATTAGCATTCTTGATGAAACCAAATTTTGATCTCTTCATCAAAATGTTGATTCCAACTTCTTGATGCTTGATTCAATCCATAGATTGACTTCTTTAACTTGCATACTTTTAGGATGTTGTGGATCGACAAAACCATCTGACTAACCATATGGACAGTCTCTTCGAGATGTCTATTAAGACAAGCGGTTTTGACACCTATTTGCCAAATCTCATAGTCATAATATGCAGCTATGGCAAATAATATCCTAATTGACTTTAGCATTGCCACAGGCGAGAAGGTTTCATCATAATCAACCCTTTGAGTTTGATTGAAACTTTTGCTACAAGTCTTGCTTTGTAAGTATCCAAGTTTCCATTTATATCTATTTTCTTCTTGAAACCCATTTGCATCCAGCCGGTTTGGAGTTAAGTGGAGGGTCAACCAATTCCTAAACTTGATTGTCATACATGGATTGCATCTCAACGTTCATGGCATCAAGCCATTTGTCACAATCCAAATTGGACATTGCTTCATGGTATGTAGTTGACTCATCGGAGTCAGCCACATAGCATCCATTCATGAAAGATCCATATCATTCAGGTGGAATGCTAAATCTACCAGATCTATGATCATTTTTGTGTGTATTGATCAACCTCTTGATCATCATCAACAACCTCTTGTTGATTGCTAGTGTCAACCAAACATGTATCGGCTTGTGGATTTTGATCCTCATCAAAATTCCAGTATACTATACATTATCCCTTCCATAAGGAACTTAGTTTCCAAGAACTCAGCCTTTCGAGCAATAATTACTCTTGCTCTGTTGGATCAAAGAAGTAGTATCCTATACAATCTTTAGGATATCCAACAAATATACACTTAGTGAATTGACTATCTTGGTCATGGTCATATTCAAAATACGTGCCAGGAGAGCATTGCGAAACCCTAAAATGATAGAGGTATTCAGCTTATAGCCATCGTAGATTGAATCATATCCAATAGGGTTCGATTTCTCCTTTCAGACCCACCATTATGTGTGGTGTTCCAGGTGGAGTAGGTTGTGAGACGATCCCACAACCTTTTAGATGGTACTGAAAAGCATCATAGAGGTATTCACCTTCTCTATCTGAATGAAGAACTTTGATAGTTTTATAAACTTGATATTCTACTTCATTCTTGAAGGTTCTGAACAATTCAAAAGCTTCAAGTTTATGTGTCATCATGTACATATAACCATAGCGACTATAATCGTCGGTAAAGGTAATGAAGTATCTATCACCATTTCTAGTCATTGTCTTTAAAGGGCCACATACATCCGAATGTATGATACCCGGTAAGTCTTTTGCCCTGTGGTTAGTGCCACTAAAGGGCGACTTGGTCATCTTGTTTGTAATCAAGACTCACACTTATCAAATGAATTATTTTTATTTGATTTTCAAAACATCATTCTTTTGAGGTGTTTGAATCTGATTCTTGTTTATGTGACCAAGACGACAACATCAACGATAATAATCACTTAAACCAATTTTAAGTTTCTTGGTGCTTGTTTGGTATAATGAGCTGTTATAGGATGAATCATCATGAACCAATTCATAGATTCCATTAAAAGGCATAGCCTTGAAATAAAATACATCATCCATACAAACATAAATACCATTGTTAACAAACTTTAATTCATAACCACATTGTTCTAAAAGGAAATCAAAATTATGTTCCTAGTCAAACTAGGAGCATACAAAATCTTCTTAATGACAACTTCCAAACTATTTGAAAGTTTCAAAATATTGTCTCCTTGGGCTTCGACATCAACTTTTGCTCTGTTGCCCATGTAGAGACTTGTGTCTCCCTTCTTGAAGTGCTTATTTCCTATGAACCCCTGCAATAAATTGCAAAAGGAGTTCACATCCGGTATCCAATACCCATGTGTTTGAAGAAATAACATTTCAACCAATATGAATTATGAAAATTCTACATGAGGTTTGCCCAGCATCCCTCTTGTTTCTCAACTCTTTGAGATAGGTTGGACAATTCCTTTTCCAATGTCCTGTCTCTCCACACTCAAAGCATGGATCGTTCTCCGTTACCTTAGGCTTCTCAAGCTTAGGCTTTGGAGGATACGCTTTTGCCTTTCCTATCCCCTTTCCTTTGATGTGCCCCTTTCCTTTGGCAACATTTGCCTTGGGATCAGGGAATGGCCTCTTCTTATTGCCTTCCTCATTGATCGAGAGAACAGGTAGAACCTTTCTACCCATCCCTGCCTTAGCTGTTTTGAGCACTGCGTGAAGCTCACCAATACTCTTGTCCCACCTATTCATATTGTAATTCATTATGAACATCTCAAACCTTTTGGTTAGGCCATTAAGGATCAAATCTGTGGCTACCTCTTTTGAGACGGGACAATTAATCCTCTCGAGGCGATCAACGTGGCATTTCAACTTAAGAACATAAGATGATACCGATTGGGTTTCTTCCATGTGACACGCGTGAAGTGTTCGAACTGTTTCAAAGCGCTCTACCCTAGCTTGTTGAAGGAACATTTCCTCAACTGGGTAATTATGTCATATGCCCCAAGTTGCTCCAAGTCCTTTTGGAGTTTTGGAATCATAGTTCCCAATATGAGGCAGGAAACCTGCATGGTATCCTCAGTGTATTGAAGCCAATCGTCATAGGCCTCAACATCCTCAGGGTCGGGTTGGTCAGGAATAGGATCGTCAAGGACATAGGCCCTTTTCTCTTGCTTGAGAACAATTCTCAAATTTCGATACTAGTCCATAAAGTTATTATGGTTAAGACGATCCCTTTTTAAGATGGTTCTCAGTGATAGGGTAGGGACGGTCGGGGTAGTAGCATTGTTGTTTGTGGCCATTACTACAAAATTACAAAGTTGATTTTACTATTTCTGAAAAATTGCATTTTAATTATTAATACCCTTTACACATCACATAGACACTTCATAATTAAAATCTAGAATCCAACGTTACATTTAAATGATGGTTAGGTGACCTTTATCCCATTATTTAAATTAACAAGGTAGTCAACATTTGACAATTGCAACCTATTTCAACTTCTAGCTTTATGGGATCGGTTAAACATCTTATGTTTAGTGGGCATGTAAAATCCCATCAACACCATTGTACGCCATGCTTCGGTGACCTATGCACATGGTTTCCAATTCAAGTCGTCCTACTTACACACACGTGTGAGTTTACACATACAAGCGGTTAGGTGACCGTTATCCCACAAATATGTTAAGCTCACCTCAAACACACAATGTCCCTAAAAGTGGTTAGGTGACCTTTATCCCACAAGTAGTTCTCAAGTGATTCAAGTGTCGTGTAAAAGGATGGTGTTTAACTTGTTTCCAAAGGGATTTAAGTTTCCATTAATTTTAGTTATGAAAACTCTATGTACCTTGTATTCGCATGCTTTCAAATACATGGTACCCTATGGTTCTCTTTTAATAAAAGTTCTTTTATTTTGAAATCATTAATACTTTTAATAACCTTTTATTAGTCACTTAATGATTAGGAACCAAAATATTCAGCTTGTTGTGATAATTTATTTACATTGTTAAGCATATCCATATATCAAACAATCAACATAAAATGAATAAACAAACAAGCATATACCAAACAACCACATGTGCATAACTATAGCCACTATGTTGACAACACTTGTTTGCCATCACAAGTGTTGTCATTTGGTCTTTCTTAAGTGTTGAACACAACACAAAGATGAGATCTCCAAAGACCCCCACTTGAACTTGCATCCAAATGCTTCAAGTCCTTCTCTTGTATCTTCCTTTTGTGCTTCCATCTTGTGCATCTTCTTTTACAAAATTTATATCCTAATACAAATTTTCTATGAAAGGAAAACATACTTAATCTATCTATTACATCACAAATGAATGAATAAATAAATTACATCCAAATACAAGCACAAAGGATTAATTATTACAACCCATAAGAATGAAATCAACCAAAGCAAACATCCATAAAAAACCAAATTAACACAAGGTCAAGGATAGGTTATGCACCAATATGAATCATCACATACAACATTCAAGAACCAAATAACCCCCATATGACCCTAAATTTTCAGCCAACATGAACCAAGAATTTAGGATCTTTTGTCCAAACAAAACACAATCAACCATTTGATATCTTTTCTTTCACGGTTTAATCACAAGCATGTTAGATATAACCTTGAAAGATTGGGGATTTATAATATCACCACAAAACAGCCCCTATAAGGTTGTTAAAACCCCATAAAACCAATTTTACAAGGACAAATGAAACTAGTCATCCACATATCCAGCTCAAGATGCCAATGTTGGGTTTGTTGGACCTTATTCAAACTAGTTTAACCATTTAAAAAAGGAAAACATACATAATACCTTTTGTAAGCTCCTGAAAAACGAATTTTGATGAAGAAAGCGAGGTTCTTGAATGACCAACACACCAAGGAGTGGTTTCCTCAAGCATCCATACCCACAAGCATCATGCAAACACCTTGTTGCTAGGATTTGAGCACCAAAATCGAGTCAAGAAAGCTGTTGGAGCCTTGTTCCAGCCGTGAACTCAAGGAAGCTATTGGAGCTTTGTTCCAGCCATGAACCCTTTCTTCCAAAAGAAGAGTTGATGTTATTGTGACCCTTTTGCATATGAGAGAGAGAGAGAGAGCTGGATGAAGTGTGTGTATGTTCAAGAAGTGAAGAGAGCTCAACAAAGAGGCCAAAAGACACCCCTAAAGGGGCGTCCGAAAGCCTTTTTTCATTTGGGGTTTTCCCCCCAAAACCATTTATATTGTTAAACATATAATTAGAATAAGTTATGTAATTACCCTTTTAATTATATAACTTATACACACACTCCTATTATTTGATGTTATTTAATCAAATTAAACAACATTATAAGAATATCCATGGACAAAATATCCATATAGGTTGTTCAATCTCATATGCAACTTATTTAGAAAACCCATTTTCTAAATTGGTGTATTTATTTAATTGCATGATCATATCATCAATTAAATGTTAATTGGTGTTTGCTAAGCTTGTTATTAGGTATGACCCGACTTGGATTATAACGTACTAACCACATCAATGTTCTATGCATCTTGTGCATAAAGAATCCAACAATTTGGTCTTTCCTAACAGTTGAATACAACACAAAGACGAGATCTCCAAAGACCCCCACTTGAACTTGCATCCAAATGCTTCAAGTCCTTCTCTTGTGTCTTCCTTTTGTGTTTCCATCTTGTGCATCTTCTTTTACAAAACTCATATCCTAATACAAATTTTCTAATAAAAGAAAACATACTTAATCTGTCTATTACATCATAAATGAATGAATAAATAAATTACATCCAAATACTAAACACAAAAGAATAATATTACAACCATAAGAATGAATATAACCAACACAAAACATCCATTCCAAACCAAAACAACACAAGATCAAGGCTAGGTTACGCACCAATATGAATCATCATATACAACATTCAAAAACAAAATAAACCCCTATATGACCCTAAATTTTCAGCCAATATCAACCATGAATTTAGAGTCTTTTGTCCAAACAAAAACATAATCAACTACTTGATATCTTACTTTCAATGTTTAATCACTAGGTTGTTAGATATAACCTTGGAAGGTTGGGGATTTATTATCATCACCACAAAACAGCCCCAATATGGTTGTTAAAGCCTCATAAAACCAATTTTACAAGAACACATGAAACTAGTCATCCACATATCCGGCTCTAGATGCTAATGTTGGGTTTGTTGGACCAAATCAAACTAGTTTAACCATTTAAAAAAGGAAAACATACATACTACCTTTTATAAGCTGCTAAAAAACGAATTTTGATGAAGAAAGTGAGGTTCTTGAATGACCAAGACACCAAGGAGAGGTGTCCTCAAGCATCCATACCCACAAGCATCATGCAAACACCTTGTTGCTAGGATTTGAGCACCAAAATCGAGTCAAGAAAGCTGCTGGAGCCTTGTTCTAGCCGTGAACTGAAGGAAGCTGCTGGAGCTTTGTTCCAGCCGTGAACCCTTTCTTCCAAAAGAAGAGTTGATGTTATTATGACCCTTTTGCATATGAGAGAGAGAGAGCTGGATGAAGTGCGTGTATGTTCAATAAGTGAAGAGAGCTCACAAAGAGGCCAAAAGAGACCCCTAAAGGGGCGTCCGAAAGCCTTTTTTCATTTGGGGTTTTCCCCCCAAGACCATTTATATTGTTGAACATATAATTAGAATAAGTTATGTAAATACCCTTTTAATTATATAACTTTTACACACACTCCTATTATTTGATGTTATTTAATCAAATTAAACAACATTATAAAAAATATCCATGAACAAAATATCCATATAGGTTGTTCAATCTCATATGCAACTTATTTAGAAAACCCATTTTCTAAATTGGTGTATTTATTTAATGGCATGATCATATCATCAATTAAATATTAATTGGTGTTTGCTAAGCTTGTTATTGGGTATGACCCGACTTGGATCATAACGTACTAACCACATCAATGTACTATGCGTCTTGGGCATAAAGAATCCAACAATTGGTCTTTCCTAAGGGTTGAATAGAACACAAAGACGAGATCTCCAAAGACCCCACATGCACTTGCATCCAAATGCTTCAAGTCCTTCTCTTGTGTCTTCCTTTTGTGTTTCCATCTTATGCATCTTCTTTTACAAAACTCATATCCTAATACAAGTTTTCTAATTAAAGAAAACATACTTAATCTATGTTAGGATCAGTGATCTATGTTTGATTAATTTGATAGTATTGCAGCGGAATTTGAACAATGAAGTAAACAATTCACAAGAACACAATTGATAGATGTCACTTGATAATGACATCTAACAGAATTATTCAATCTACTGAAACTATGCAAACTACTGAGAATGTTCTCAACTACTTATTACATCTCAGAGAATGCTTAAGTACAAAAACATAAAACTACTGAACTACGACTACTCAAACTATAACTACTAAAAAGTAAATTACAAGTACTGAAAGGAAACCATCACAACTACTGAAGTTAATTACTTCAACTATTGTGACAACTACTGATCACTTTGGTCTTCAGTCTTTATTCTTGAGTACTTTACTTTCAGACTTTGTCTTCAGCTGATGGCTTCAGACTTTGTGTTCAGTACTTTACTTTCAGACTTTGTCTTCAGTACTTTACTTTCAGACTTTGTCTTCAGTACTTTACTTTCAGACTCTGTCTTCAATACTTTACTTTCAGAATTTGTCGTCAGACCTTGTAATCAGCTGATGTCTTCAGCTGTTGAGATCTTCTTCAGTAGTTGTAATGTCTGTGGGACTTAGAGGTTTTTCTGATCAGGCTCATTGGTTCTTTTGGTCCAACAAACTCCCCCTGAACCAATGCAGCCAAAACCTCTAAACTTATTGATGATCCCACTTATTCTTGGCAGAAACACCCTCTTGATCAGCTTCAGAGGTAATTAGTTAAGCATAGGTCGGGAAAAGGTTTCTAATCTTTTCATTGGCTAAGTATGGAAGGGAACTCTGTCTTGGGGAAACTGGACACAGAGTCTTGTCCCAACCATGAAACCTAATTCCCATTAATGAGTCTATAAGACTCACTAGCATAGGCCTCAAGGAGAACAACTTGTTCCTCCTTGGTGAGTTCTTCTGCTTCTCCCTCGAAGAAGAACTCTGGGCCATAATACTCACACAGGCATCTCACTGTGTTTTCATTTTTCAACTCCACAGTTGTTATCTCTCTGTAAGCAAATTCATCAGAGTGAGAGCCTTCAAGCAACAACTGGAGTTCACCCTTCTGAAGATCTTCAAGTCCTTTGTATAACAACCCCTTCTTGATCATTTTGTTCTCAAGAATAGATTGAGGGGTTGTCTTGGAGTTGTGAGCTTTCTTGAATTCTTCAATGATTTCCCAGGGTGAGACTACCATTGCCAACGTAATTGCAGCATTCAAGGTCTTCTTCACTTGGCCATGATATCTACCCTGGGGTCTGGCCAGATCCGTACTCTTTCTCTTTGATGTTGAAAAGTATGTCTAAGAGTGTACAGCCTCAAAGCCTGTTTCTTCATTTCTTGAATGGATGAGGACTGAGGAAATCCTTGTCAACCATCTTGAGAAACTGCTCATCGTGCTACTTCTGTTGTTCTGCTTCTTCAATCTTTACCTTCACCATGTGCATTTGCAAGTCAGGTGTAATCACTTGTTGACTTCTGTGCTCAGGTGTTTTAAGGTTGAGAACAACAGAGATTGGCAGACAATCTTCATAATCATCCTATTCTACATCTTCTTCTACCCTCAACACCCTTCTCCTCCTTCTGGGTGTATCACTGGGTAAGGTTTGAGGTGGTTTTTGGGGTAAAGGAATTGGTTTTGTGGGTTGAGTTGTGGGTGGCTTTGGTTTACGGATAGATTTGGAGATTTTAGAGATAAGGGTTGTGTTTGAGTGGGAGTGTGAGAAGACTGGCTTAGAATTTTGGTGGTGAGTTTGGCTTTGGAGAGCTTTGCCATTTCAGTTCTCTCCCTGCACCTGTTTCATCCAGTGCTTCGATGATCAACCTTTATTATAGCTTCCAGCAGAGTAGATTTTCTTGGTTATCTCCAAGATACTGTCTCTGGACCAGGCCTTTATCTCTATCAATGATCTTCCAAGGTATTTGGCAATGAATTTGATCATTATCTCCAATCTTTCCCTTTCCAACACACTATAACCAGCCTATCTAGCTTGAATCTCTTCTATTTCCAGCCTTCTGATCTCAGTGTCTAGTGTGGCTCTGTCATGACCTTGTCAAAAAAGCTCATCTATAATTTTATCCATGGATCTGCTATGAGCTTCATCAGCATCTTTGACAAGATCTTCTAAGGATTTATCTTCATCAGCTTTTGACTCAGCACTTTTCTTTCTTTGATGTGTGATCAGCTGATCTTCCTTCTCTTTATCTGTGATCAGCTGTTCTGAGATCAGTTCTTTCTCCACCTCCTTCTCTTTTGCAGGTTCTTTCTCATCATCAACTCTTTTTCTTTTCTTTTCTTTCACTGCCTTAGACTTGGAAGTCTCCCCCTTTTTGGTTGCATTGGGATCAAGGGCTTGAAAGGCAGAAAGAGATTTGTGAACAGCATCATCAATCAGGGTTTGTAGATTTGAGGAGATCCTCTCATCAATGGCTTTATGCACTATGTCAGTGATGATGGGAGTGATGAGAGGTAAGAGTTTTGAAAGATAGCAACCATCTGCTTAGAGGGGTTCTATCCCTGAGAGGTGGGTGCCAAAAGTAGTGGCTGGTGGCTCAGTTAAGTATGTAGGCTCAGTGTTTGGTGAACCTTCAATTGAAGGTGCCATCTGTGGGGTTTTTGGGGTAGATGGACTTTGATCCTGAGACATTTTGGCTAGCAGCTCTTTGAGTCTTCTCACCTCAATCTCTAGGATGGTATTATGGGCTAATACATCATAGAAAAAGCCCAGGTCATCATCAGTCTGTGCTGAATCACCTGACCTCTTGATTGAATCAAGATGTACATGCTCTGAGTGTAGATCGGTAGAAGCATGTGCCCCTTGTTCTTGGTACTGGGGACTTCCTGCCTTAGGACTGTGTCCTTCATTGGCAGTTGCCTCTGGTAAGGTCTTATGGATGTTACCAACTTCATCCTGATCATTTGCTGAATGAGTAGAAGTGGCAGCCTTACTAGATGTTCTAACCTTCGTTTCTACACTTGGAGATTGAACATTAACCCCTGTGCTGTGGGTCATGAGAAGCATTTTGGTCCTCCCCCTCAATGGTTGAGGTATTCCCAGTGGTAAGTGGTTTCTGGGGAGGGGGTGAGGAATGCAACTGACTCAGCACTTTAGCAACTATCAGTGTTAGGCTTTGAGGGGCGGTTGCATGTGGAGATTGGTCTGAAGCAGATTGCACCCGGGTGAGAGGTGCTCTTCAATGGTAACCCTCTCAATTGAGATAGGCTCCAGAATGTGGGATCCTCAATTGTGGTTGCAACAGGATCCTGTTGAGAGGATACCTGTGCGGCTTCAGCAGTTGAGTCTTGGACATACCTGCGGGGTTATAGCCAGTATGTATTTCCTGTGTTTGTGTTACAGGGGCATCCTCAGGGGACTCATCTCCCTGAGTAGCCTTTTTGGGCTTTTTGGATTTGGGTTTGGTGGGGACTTTGGATCTAGAAGTGGAGGCTATGGGTTCCCTCTGCTTAGGTTTTAGCATCTGGGCAGCCCCTTTTAGAGTAGGGTCTGAGTTATGTCTGGAGTATACCTCAGTTAAAACAGCTGGAGCAGGGACTCCAAGACCAACAAGGCCATCAGATTTTAATTGATTCAAAATTATGGCCATTAGAAACCTGGGACAAAGTAGCCATCTGTTTGCCATAGGTTTCTGAGCCAGATCCTTTAGTTCCATGAACACTATCTGAGAAAAATTTAGATTTTGGCGTTCAAAGATAGAGTACAATACCTGTTGCCATCGGGAAGACATCTGATCCCAAGAAGATGTCTTTGATGCAAGGCAGACATTCACCATATGAAGGATAAGTCATTTAGCATCATGGAAGTGCTTTTTAAGTATGGTTGTAGCACTTAAGTCGCCTTCATACCCGTTATTGATCAAAGACATATCAGTGGTGCCTTTCGGGTATTCTTTAACATAGGTGTCATCATGCAAATTTAGGGTGTTGTGAATGATGTCTGGGGTGATGAGCACTTGTTTCTGGTTCACTAAAGACTGGAGAGTGAGTTGCTATCATTTTCACCAGTTATTACAAAGACGTAGGTCCAGAACTGGGTTAAGGAATCGGGGTATATGGTAGGATTCAGAAGAAAGGCTGTTCGGTATTGGGAATCCACCATAAGATCGATGGCATTGTCAAACTTGTTCCAGAAAGCCGATTTCGAAAGGTAGGCAACATAGTTGTGTCGGGGTTTGAGTTTCATGGTCGCCATTGTTGAGAGAGAGAAGGTTTGAAAAACGGCTAATGAAACGTGTGGCTATAAGTGCAGGTATTTATAGGTTAAGAAAAGGCTGAATAGGAAACGACTGAAAGTGTTGGTGTTGGCATCAGTTGTTATGAAAACAGTTGAAGACTTGGTTTTAACTATCAAACGTTTGAAAACAACTGAAGACTTTGTTTTAGTCATCAGTAGTTGTGAAACTACTGAAAACCTTGGTTTTGTCTTCAGCTGTTGTAAACAACTGAGTACTTGGTATTAGTCATTAGTAGTTGTGAAACCACTGAAGACATGGTTCTGTCATCAAATGAATGAATAAATAAATACATCCAAATACAAGCACAAAGGATTAATTATTACAACCCATAAGAATGAAATCAACCAAAACAAAGATCCATAAAAAACCAAATTAACACAAGGTCAAGGCTAGGTTATGCACCAATATGAATCATCACATACAACATTCAAGAACCAAATAAACCCCCATATGACCCTAAATTTTCAGCCAACATGAACCAAGAATTTAGGGTCTTTTGTCCAAACAAAACACAATCAACCATTTGATATCTTTTCTTTCAAGGTTTAATCACAAGCATGTTAGATATAACCTTGAAAGATTGGGGATTTATAATATCACCACAAAACAGCCCCAATAAGGTTGTTAAAGCCCCATAAAACCAATTTTACAAGGATAAATGAAACTAGACATCCACATATCCGGCTCAATATGCCAATGTTGGGTTTGTTGGACCTTAGTCAAACTAGTTTAACCATTTAAAAAAGGAAAACATACATAGTACCTTTTGTAAGCTGCTGAAAAACGAATTTTGATGAAGAAAGTGAGGTTCTTGAATGACCAAGACACCAAGGAGAGGTGTCCTCAAGCATCCATACCCACAAGCATCATGCAAACACCTTGTTGCTAGGATTTGAGCACCAAAATCGAGTCAAGAAAGCTGTCGGAGCCTTGTTCTAACCGTGAACTCAAGGAAGCTGCTGGAGCTTTGTTCCAGACATGAACCCTTTCTTCCAAAAGAAGAGTTGATGTTATTGTGACCCTTTTACATATGAGAGAGAGAGAGAGAGATCTGGATGAAGTGTGTGTATGTTCAAGAAGTGAAGAGAGCTCAACAAAGAGGCCAAAAGAGACCCCTAATGGGGCGTCCGAAAGCCTTTTTTCATTTGGGGTTTTCCCCCCAAAACCATTTACATTGTTAAACATATAATTAGAATAAGTTATGTAATTACCCTTTTAATTATATAACTTATACACACACTCCTATTATTTGATGTTATTTAATCAAATTAAACAACATTATAAAAATATCCATGGACAAAATATCCATATAGGTTGTTCAATCTCATATGCAACTTATTTAGAAAATCCATTTTCTAAATTGGTGTATTTATTTAATTGCATGATCATATCATCAATTAAATATTAATTAGTGTTTGCTAAGCTTGTTATTGGGTATGACCTGACTTGGATCATAACGTACTAACCACAGCAATGTTCTATGCATCTTGGGCATAAAGAATCCAACAATTTGGTCTTTCCTAAGGGTTGAATACAACACAAAGACGAGATCTCCAAAGACCCCCACTTGAACTTGCATCCAAATGCTTCAAGTCCTTCTCTTGTGTCTTCCTTTTGTGTTTCCATCTTGTGCATCCTCTTTTACAAAACTCATATCCTAATACAAATTTTCTAATAAAAGAAAACATACTTAATCTATCTATTACATCACAAATGAATGAATAAATAAATTACATCCAAATACTAACACAAAAGAATAATATTACAACCCATAAGAATGAATACAACCAACACAAAACATCCATTCAAAACCAAAACAACACAAGATCAAGGCTAGGTTATGCACCAATATGAATCATCATATACAACATTCAAGAACAAAATAAACCCCCATATGACCCTAAATTTTCAGCCAACATCAACCATGAATTTAGGGTCTTTTGTCCAAAGAAAAAGATAATCAACTACTTGATATCTTACTTTCAAGGTTTAATCACTAGCATGTTAGATATAATCTTGAAAGATTGGGGATTTATTATCATCACCACAAAACAGCCCCAATATGGTTGTTAAAGCCTCATAAAACCAATTTTACAAGAACGCATGAAACTAGTCATCCACATATCCAGCTCAAGATGCCAATGTTGGGTTTGTTGGACCTTAGTCAAACTAGTTTAACCATTTAAAAAAGGAAAACATACATACTACCTTTTGTAAGATGCTGAAAAATGAATTTTGATGAAGAAAGTGAGGTTCTTGAATGACCAAGACACCAAGGAGAGGTGTCCTCAAGCATCCATACCCACAAGCATCATGCAAACACCTTGTTGCTAGGATTTGAGCACCAAAATCGAGTCAAGAAAGCTGCTGGAGCCTTGTTCCAGCCGTGAACTCAAGGAAGCTGCTGGAGCTTTGTTCCAGCGGTGAACTCAAGGAAGCTGCTGGAGCTTTGTTCCAGCCATGAACCCTTTCTTCCAAAAGAAGAGTTGATGTTATTGTGACCCTTTTACATATGAGAGAGAGAGAGAGCTGGATGAAGTGTGTGTATGTTCAAGAAGTGAAGAGAGCTCAACAAAGAGGCCAAAAGAGACCCCTAAAGGGGCGTCCGAAAGCCTTTTTTCATTTGGGGTTTTCCCCTCAAAACCATTTACATTGTTAAACATATAATTAGAATAAGTTATGTAAATACCCTTTTAATTATATAACTTTTACACACACTCCTATTATTGATGTTATTTAATCAAATTAAACAACATTATAAAAAATATCCATGAACAAAATATCCATATAGGTTGTTCAATCTCATATGCAACTTATTTAGAAAACCCATTTTCTAAATTGGTGTATTTATTTAATGGCATGATCATATCATCAATTAAATATTAATTGGTGTTTGCTAAGCTTGTTATTGGGTATGACCCGACTTGGATCATAACGTACTAACCACATCATGTACTATGCGTCTTGGGCATAAAGAATCCAACAATTTGGTCTTTCCTAAGGGTTGAATACAACACAAAGACGAGATCTCCAAAGACCCTCACTTGAACTTGCATCCAAATACTTCAAGTCCTTCTCTTATGTCTTCCTTTTGTGTTTCCATCTTGTGCATCCTCTTTTACAAAACTCATATCCTAATACAAATTTTCTAATAAAAGAAAACATACTTAATCTATCTATTACATCAAAAATGAATGAATAAATAAATTACATCCAAATACTAAACACAAAAGAATAATATTACAACCCATAAGAATGAATACAACCAACACAAAACATCCATTCAAAACCAAAACAACACAAGATCAAGGGTAGGTTATGCACCAATATGAATCATCATATACAACATTCAAGAACAAAATAAACCCCATATGACCATAAATTTTCAGCCAACATCAACCATGAATTTAGGGTCTTTTGCCCAAACAAAAACATAATCAACTACTTGATATCTTACTTTCAATGTTTAATCACTAGCATGTTAGATATAACCTTGGAAGGTTGGGGATTTATTATCATCACCACAAAACAGCCCCAATATGGTTGTTAAAGCCTCATAAAACCAATTTTACAAGAACACATGAAACTATTCATCCACATATCCGGTTCTAGATGCTAATGTTGGGTTTGTTGGACCAAATCAAACTAGTTTAACCATTTAAACTTGAAAATGCAGCGGATTAACATCAAATAAATATCATTTGTAATCTGAAAATATGGTTCATTTCATGACAACAACAAACCCAAGAACACAAGGATCTTATATATGTGTTTGAACTAGCTATCACCAATAAATAACAACCCAACTAAGCAATACATACTACCTACCAAAGGCTGCTGAAAAACAAAATATAGATGAAGAGAATGATGTTCTTGAACAGCCAAAACACCAACAAGAGGTGTCCTCAAGCTTCCATACCCACAAGCATCAAGCATACACCATTCTTGCTAGTATTTGAGCACCAAATCGGATCAAGAAAGCTGCTGGAACCTTGTTCCAGCCGTGAACAATCAACAAAGCTGCTAGAGCTTTGTTCCAGGCGTGATATCTTTCTTCCAAAAGAATAGTGATGTTCTTGTGACCCTTTTTCATATGAGAGAGTGAGAGAGATCTGAATGGAGAGTGTGTGTATCCTAGGAGAGCCGAAATCTCAAGAGAACCAAAGGAAAAACAAAAGAGAGGGGCTGCCTAAAGGGGTGGCCGAACCCTTATTCCCCCTTTTTGTTTTCCCCCCAAAACCCCTTTTAATCCTTGTTAAAAATACTTGATTAAAATTGATATATAATTAACCTTTTAATTATATAACATACACACACTTCTATTATTTGATGTTATTTAACTAAATTAAACAACATTACAAATAATATCCATGAACAAAATATCCATATAAGTTGTTCAATCTCATATGCAACTTATTTAGAAAACCCATTTTTCTAAATTTGGTGTATTTATTTAATTGCATGATCATATCATTAATTAAATATTATTTGGTGTTTGCTAAGCTTGTTATTGGGTATGACCCGACTTGGATCATAACGTACTAACCACATCAATGTTCTATGTGTCTTGGACATAAAGAATCCAACACACATAGGATTCTTTTGAGAGCTTAGATATGATCATCATCAGGTCACTGTAAGATTCGATGTGCCCAAGACACGTAGAATATTGATGCGGTTAGTACGTTATGATCCAAGTCAGGTTATACCCAATAACAAGCTTAGCAAACAAAATTAATATTTAATTGATGATATGATCATGCAATTAAATATTTACACAAATTTAGAAAATGAGTTTTCTAAACAAGTTGCATGTGAGTGGGAAAAACTTATTAGGATATTTTGTTCAATAATATTATTTGAAGTGTTATTTAAATAAGTTAGATAACACCAAATAATAATGAGAATTTATAAGTTAATTTCTTAATTTTATAACTTATATTAATATACATACAATTAAGTGGTTAATTATATGTCTAGTTACAAGACATTTTTAATATGTGTATGCTTGGTTTAAAAAGGGGAACCTTTTGAATCTATTTGGCCGCCCCCCCCCCCCCTTGTCTTTCATTGGACCTTTTGTCTTGTAACTAACATACACATTTAACTAGTTTTGGAGACTAAAAAAAATATCTCATCCAATCTCATTGCATGCAACACACACAAAACATCTCTCTCTCTCTAAAACCTCTCGGCCAGGCAACAAGTTTGGAGGGTTTTGTGGTCGATTTTGGTGTCATCTCCCTAGCAAGAAGAGGTGTTTGCAAGGAGGCTTGGGGTATACAAGCTTGAGGGCTCCTTCTCTTGGAGTCTTGGCCGATTTTGGGCATCTCCATCTTCATCTCATCCACGGTTTTGGCAGCCCCTTTTGGAAGCATTTCTTCCACGTCTTGAGCTGCTGAAAGGTAGATTATGGCAGCTTTTTTATGACTGGCCATTTTGCTTGTTTTTGTGATCCTTTGATTTTGGGTTTGCTTTATACATTTATATGGTCACCTAAAGAACATGTTTTTCAGCTTATAGGTAAGTTTATAAAGTTGTTATTCCGCTGCGTTTTCAGAAAGTTTAACGGGTTAAATTATGTTTGTGTTCTTACAAACTCATCAGTCACCAGGTCTTTACTCACGTAAAACAGAGGTGCCTTTAG